>JASTWK010002021.1:0-20556 GCA_030770225.1 Temnothorax unifasciatus
TATATATAGATTAATTTGTGAATTTCTATTCCTTTAATTATTATTATTTTAAACATTGAAACTTGATATATATATATAGATTAATTTGTGAATTTCTTTCCTTTAATTATTATGTTTTAATATATTATATTTAATTCATTAATTTACTATCATAATTCAACATAATATTGAAAATCATGAAATTATTACGTTTTAATAAGAAGGTTATTTTGTTGATACCTAGCCAACGCTGGTTGGTGCACCTAGAGGGTATTTCGTTTGTGAATTTTTATTTATTGTGAATTTTTATTTATTGTGAATTTTTATTTATGTGAAATTAAGATTCAATATACTATATTTAATTATAATTCATGTATTATGTTTCAACATACTACATTTCATTCTTTGAATTACTGTAATAGCTTAACATAATATTTACATTCCTGAAATTATTATGTTTTAATAATTGTTATCTGTTTAATTTAGACAAGAGAGAGAGAAAGAGAGGGAGAGAGAGAGAGAGAGAGAGGGAGAGAGGAAGAAGGAGAAAACTGGAAAGTATCTATTACGTTAATTTCGTGTTTGCAGTTAATCAGGTAATTAGTTTATAATAAAAAAGGAGAGGCAATAGTATCGGTTTAGATTTATTGACCCTTTTCCTGCCGTTAAATGTAGTTTATAGCTAAATAAGGAAAAATAATTTAATTTTTGAGAGCGCTTTGTCACTTTTAATTAAGTCGGGATGGCAATCGATTTTTTAAATGTTAATGGGGAGATGGTAGCTCACACTATTGTCCCTATTATAGGAGATGGAGCCTGCCTTTTCCGGGCCCTCTCCTATCTCATGTATAACACACAGTTAATGGCGAGGGAAGTGCGTGAGATAATCGTGAGTCATGTGGTGGATAACTGGGAGGAATTTTCAATTATGTCCCACGACAGCTTGGAGAACAATTACAATAGCTTCAGCGAGTATCTCGATGAAATGTCGAAACCGTTTACTTATGGTGGTTTATGCGAGTTGGTGGCGGCTGGACAACTTTTCGGGTTTGTTTTTGAGGTTTACCGTAATGGTGAGCTCTATGAGAGTTTCGGTGAGGAAGGTAACCCTGTTAGGAGAATACGTTTCACACAAGATATTTCTAAGGGACATTTTGATGCGTACGAGCAACGTGAACCTGAGGAAGAGAACAACAAATCGTCCTTCTCTCAGTTTGACTTCAACTCAGATTTCTCAAAGCCTACATTTATACCAATTCCTAATAAGGCTCATGGAAAACGTCGTACAAGATATACCAATGCGAAAAGGAGAAAGCAACTAAAAAATGCGTCAAGAAAATATGCACAGAATAATCCTGAGGTGCATAAGGCAGCGGTGGCTAGGTACCAACAAAAAAATCCAGAAATGCACAGAACAGCGGTGGCTAGGTACCAACAAAAAAATCCAGAAATGCACAGAAAAGCGGTGGCTAGGTATCAACAAATAAATTCTGAGATGCACAGAACAGTGGTGGCTAGGTACCAACAAAAAAATCCAGAAATGCACAGAAAAGCGGTGGCTAGGTACCAACAAATAAATCCTGAAATGCACAGAAAAGCGGTGGCTATGTATCAACAAAAAAATCCTGAGGTGCACAGAGGGGCAGAGTCTCGATATGAACACAGTAATCCTGGAAGAAGAGTAGAAAGGCGATTACTTCCGTGGACGGTTAAAGCTCACTCAGGTATGGCATATGATCCAGACGTGGCTTATGAGACAGAGAGCATTATAGCTTTGGGAACTATGAGTCACAAGTGCAAATATTGCAATGCTCTTAAATGGGAGGAAGAGTCCCCTGGCATGTGTTGCAACGCTGGAAAGGTGCAGCTTGCACCCTTAGAACCTCTGCCTGAGCCTTTATATAGTTTGGTAATGGGCAGACACCCAGAGCACGTTCACTTTATGAACAATATTAGAAAGTACAATGGCTGCTTTAGTATGACATCATTCGGCGGTAAGCAGGTTCTACAAGATGGCTTTATACCGACTTTTAAAGTTCAGGGGCAGGTATATCACTTGGTAGGAAGTCTGCTGCCATTACCTGAACAGGAAGCTCAATTTCTTCAAATTTATTTTGTGGGAGAGGATGATAGGGAAGTGCGTTTAAGATGCAGCAATTTTTCAGATGTCAAACAGGGATTAGTCAAAGAATTACAGAGAATGTTACATGACGTTAACAGCTACATAAAGGACCTGAAAACCACTTTAGATAAGGTATCTCCAAATTGCAAAAAGTTTGAAGTTGTTATCCATGCAGACAGAAAACCAGATGACGCTCATAGAGGTCGCTTTAACGCACCAATAGCAAATGAGGTAGCTCTGGTGATTGTGGGTCAGCAATTCGACAAGCGAGACATCGTGCTGCAGAGCCACGATAACAAACTACGGCGCATCAGCGAGGTCCACCGGTCGTACGACGCCTTGCAGTACCCGCTCATGTTTTGCCGTGGCGAGGATGGATACTCGACTGCCATTCCTCAGCGAGACCCTCAGACCAAGTTGCAACTTAAAAATTTAGTTTCCGCAGCGAGCTTCTACTCATATCGAATTATGATCAGGGAAGGGGAAGTCAACCACTTGGTGTACTTCCGTTCTCTTTTTAGTCAGTTTCTGGTTGACATGTACGCTAAAATAGAGACAGAAAGGTTGAACTATATTAAGAATAATCAGGCGCAGCTTAGGGCAGAAAGCTACATTCACCTGAGGGATGCCGTGGGAAGGCAGGATGCTGACGTTTCTCAGCTGGGTAAAATGGTGGTGCTTCCGTCATCTTTCACTGGAGGACCTCGCTATATGCATGAGCGGACACAAGACGCAATGACATACGTCCGCTACCACGGCCGTCCTGATCTGTTTATCACTTTTACTTGTAATCCAAAGTGGAAGGATATAACAGATGCATTATTGCCTGGGCAAAAAACTCATGATCGACACGACATTATAGCTAGAGTATTTCATCTTAAGGTGAAGAAAATGATGGCTCTACTGAATAAGGGTAGTCTGTTTGGAAAAGTGTGTTGCTACATGTACTCTGTGGAGTGGCAAAAGCGTGGTCTGCCTCACATACACATATTGCTGTGGCTAGAGCAGCGCATCTTCTCTGATATGATCGACAAAGTCATCTGTGCGGAAATACCTGATCCTTTAAAAGATTCTTTTCTACACAATATTGTTAAAGCCAACATGATTCATGGTCCATGCGGGGGCTTAAACTACAATTCGCCTTGCATGAAAGAAGGCAGATGCAGCAAGAAGTATCCGCGAATATTTAAAAATGACACTCAGACAGGAAGCGATGGATATCCACAGTATCGGAGGAGGTCTCCAGTTGATGGTGGCTACACCGTAGAAATCAATGGAATAGAACTGGACAATCGTTGGGTGGTGCCGTACAACCCTGTATTGTTACGTACTTTCAATGCTCATATCAATGTGGAATTATGCAATTCTGTAAAGTCTATTAAGTACATTTGCAAGTACGTGAACAAGGGAAGTGACCAGGCGGTTTTTGCCCTGGAGAGTGAGAAAGATGAGGTGAAGATGTACGAGAGTGGGCGGTACATAAGTAGCTCAGAGGCGGTTTGGAGAATCTTGGCGTTCCCAATACATGAGAGGTACCCCTCTGTCTTCCATCTCAATGTTCACCTTGAAAATGGTCAGCGTGTGTACTTCAACTCTACAAACTTAATTGAGAGGATGAATAACCCACCTCAGACAACACTATTGGCTTTTTTTGAACTTTGCAAAACTGACGATTTTGCAAAAACTCTCCTGTACTATGAGGTTCCTTCATATTATGTGTGGAAAAATAATAAGTTTGAGAGAAGAAAGAGGGGGAAAGATGTGGATGGCTGGTCAGGAATAAAGAAGGACCACGCATTGGGAAGAGTGTATACCATCCATCCAAACAACACTGAGTGTTATTATCTGCGTTTGTTGCTACATGAGATTCGAGGTCCAATGTCTTTTTTAGATCTGAGGACTGTGAATGGTGTCCTCTGTCCCACATTCCAGTCTACATGCAAAGCGTTAGGTTTATTGGAAGATGACAAGCAATGGGACAATACCTTAGAAGAAGCTGCATTATGTGATTCACCTTTAAAGCTGAGGGAGCTTTTTACAGTGATGTTGGCATTCTGCCAACTTTCCGAACCTCTAAGTCTTTGGAAAAAGTATAAAGACAGCTTCTCAGAGGATATTATGCGACAGGTAGAGAGAGAGTTGAAAGGTAGTGCGCAGAACATGATAGATGAGGTGTACAACAGATGCCTGGTAATGATTGAAGACGCAGTGATGGCTTTGGGAGGACAGGAGTTGGAACAGTATGGTTTGCCTCAGCCAAAAAGGTTTGGAGAGGTATTGGGGAATAGAGACTATTTGAGGGAGACAAACTATGATGTAAATGCCTTGGAAGAAGTGGTATCGAATAACGAGAGTTTATTGACAGATGAGCAACTCGCTGTCTATCGGCAGGTTCTTAGTAGCGTAGAGTCAGGAGATGGTCAGGTATTTTTCTTAGATGCTCCAGGTGGTACTGGGAAAACCTTTCTCATCAACTTACTTCTGGCGAGGGTAAGGAGAGAACGTGGAATTGCCTTGGCTGTTGCATCGTCAGGTATCGCTGCTACATTGTTGGAGGGAGGGAGGACCGCTCACGCTGCTTTTAAGCTTCCTCTGAATTTAATCCAAACAGAAAAACCACTGTGCAATATTTCAAAACAAAGTAACATGGCTAAAGTACTACGGGATTGTAAGCTCATTGTTTGGGATGAAAGCACCATGGCACATAAGGGGGGTTTTGAGGCATTGAGCACAACCCTCAAAGATATTAGGGGTAACGATGGAGTAATGGGGGGAGTGACCGTGCTGCTTGCTGGAGATTTCAGACAAACTTTGCCAGTAGTGCCAAGGGGAACTCGAGCAGACGAAGTCAAGGCGTGTGTAAAAAAATCACATTTGTGGTCCCTTATCAGGAAAATCTCTATCAGGAAGAACATGAGGGTACACTTGAAAGGTGATGTTTTTGCAGGGCAATTTTCAAAAATACTATTAAAAATTGGAGATGGAGAGTATCCTGAGACGGAAGGAAAGGTGATTATTCCTGCAAGTCTAGGTTTAGTAGTAAAAACCTTAGAGAGCCTTATTAATAAGATATACCCTGATATTGCGGATATTAAAAAGAAATCTATGGATTGGCTGTGCGAGCGTGCCATTCTGACCCCTAGGAATGATAAAGCTGGTGTCATTAATGACATTCTTCTTAAATCATTCGAGGAAGGAGAAATGAATTACAGATCTGTGGACTCGGTGGTAGATACGGATGACGCGGTCAACTACCCAGTAGAGTTCCTTAACACAATGAACCCTCCTGGCTTACCAGCCCATAAGCTTTTCCTTAAAGTGGGGGCACCAGTGATGTTGTTGAGAAATTTGAATCCGCCAAAACTTTGCAATGGTACAAGGCTTCAGGTGAAGGCTCTACACAGAAATGTTATCGAGGCCACAGTATTCACCGGCTGTGCACGGGGAGAGACGGTATTTATACCACGTATACCACTAATATCATCAGAGTATCTTTTTGAGTTCAAGAGGTTACAGTTCCCTATCAAAGTTTGTTTTGCGATGACTATCAACAAGTCTCAGGGGCAGTCGTTAAAAGTAGCAGGAATTGATTTAAGTGAGGACTGTTTCTCACATGGGCAGTTCTATGTGGCATGTTCGAGAGTGAGCTCACCAAACAGTCTTGTGATACTAGCGCCTGAGGGAAGAACCATCAATGTGGTATACAAAGAAGTTCTAAAATAGAAAAAAAGGTCGTAGATATTTTTGGAGAATTTTTAAAAAGAAATTATGATAAAAAATATAATGTTCGCAGAAGAGAGAAAAACATGTATGTTAGGCCCAATGAAAGAGTAAAAGATACCATATCTGTAAGAAACACTATATCTGTAAGAGACACCATGTCTGTGAGAGACACGAAGTTTATTGGAGTCATAATGTATTTAAAGTAATTAAATACATTTTTAGATAATAATTACATTTTTATTACATTTTTCTATATATAAAAAAACGGCTACTATCCGCCGATACAGAGCTGCTGTGCGCCTGTATAAAAAAGGCTACTATTCGCCGATACAGAGTTGCTGTGCGCCTGTAAAAAAACGGCTACTATCCGCCGATACAGAGCTGCTGTGCGCCTGTATAAAAAAGGCTGCTCTGCGCCTGTAAAAAAACGGCTACTATCCGCCGATACAGAGCTGCTGTGCGCCTGTAAAAAAACGGCTATTATCCGCCAATTCAGAGCTGCTGTGCGCCTGTAAAAAAACGGCTACTATCCGCTAATACAGAGCCAAACATATACTCATAAATGTCACCAAGTTTCAAGCTAATCGGCTTCTCAAATTCAAAATTCAATCTCTTTTTCGAGTTGCTTTTCTTGAACGGTCGCTGTACAAAGATGCGAGCGAGCAATCTCAAAATTTCCTAAAAAAAGTTAGAGCAACCACGGACATTTTTAAAAAAATTTGGTTAATTAATCAATAATTCTTTAAAATTTCTGTTAAAAAACATTTACATTTACATTTTACATGACTGTCATATTTAATCCTCGCTTCTTTTGTAAGATATAATGGGGATATTAAGGTATTCATATATTTTTGGTAAAAATTCGATCCACTAACAAATGAGATTCGGTCAATTATTTCCCGAAAAATTAGAAAAATTAGAAAAACCGGTTTCCACAAAATCGGTAACAAAAAACAATACACTTTATAGCACTCCCGGAAAATTTTTTACAGTGGAATAGGCCTACTGGGGAAACCACTAAAAAAAAAAACGCATTTACAATAGTACCTCAAGGGTGATGCGGAAATCTATTGGCGTTAAATGTAAATATACGCTGTCACCTATTTGTCTTATTACATATGTCCTACAAGGCGTGTCTTCCGGGGCGAAGCCCGGGTAACCAGCTAGTTATATATAATTATATATAATCATATATAACCATATATTGTCAATTTAAATTAAAACAGAGAACTGTTAACTTCAATAATTGAAGCATTGTTAAATTAAGATATATATATTTTTTTTAATCTGTAGATCATATCAAAATCATTTTGAAGTATATATAAGCTTAAATTGTTTGTATATCTTTTATGAATTTCGTTGAAATGTCTCATGTCAAGCATTGAAAAGTTTTATTTATATTGTAACAATCAATTCGTTAAGATTTATACAACGTCAATTTGATAAGAAATACAAGTTAATCGTCATTTATCGAGAACAATTTTCAAGTAACTTACGAATAATAACTCTTATTGAATGCTTTTATGAAGTTCGTTGAAATGTTTCATGTCAAGCATTGAAAAGTTAAAATATGGAATTAATTATTTCAATTTTTACTCGACAGCTTTTGAAGAAATAAAATATTTACATATAATCATCTCTAAACTACCATTGATAAATGCTTGTTATAAATATATCTGCATATATAAATATATTTATATTGTAACAATCAAAAGAAATTTTCAAGTAACTTACGAATAATAACTCTTATTGAATGCTTTTATGAAGTTCGTTGAAAAAGACGCAGGATTATTGTATAAACTTTGTCGACCTGAAATTGTAGTACGTATGTTTTTTGAAGAGCGTAGGATGCTCGCAGGATGTCACACTTATTCACAAAATCTGTTCCACGTTTCTCTTACTATCATGATAAAACTGTGTTACAAAACGCATTTTATAATATCAGAAACCTTTTTACTGTATATAAATATATATATATATATATATATATATATGGGACGTTCCACGTCAACCGGATCAGTGCTGCGGCCAAAATTTAAAGCGACGAAAAAATACGTATGAGGTCTCAATTTAAAGCTTGAACAAAGAGCTACAAAAAGCCATATGCGCCTTAACAAAAATCAAGATGGCGACGTTAATATGGCGTCCATAAACTCAAAATTTTTTATCAATCAACCGGCTCAGTGCTGCCGCCAAAATGTTTCAGCGGCAAATAAATTTGTATAAGGGCTTATTTTGAAGCTCGAACTGAAAACTTTTGAAAGCCGTATGCACATTTGCAAAAATCAAGATGCCGGGTCCAAGCCGGCCGACTTTTCGTCAAAATTTGATGTCAATGCCTTTAAAAACACCAGATAAGAGCACACACGCATACGGAACACACACATACATACACATACATACAAACACGCGCGTGTGCGCGCACGCATACACAGTCATGAATGAGTTTAGAGTCATAAAATACTGCGAAAGCGACGAGTCGCGGGGTCTCAGCTGAATGACACACATATACATACGCACGCGCGCGCGCATAACAAAGCGTAAATCCGACCGGGCAACCTCCTCGTATGCTTTGGGTAACGCTAATGCCGGCGGTATTTTTTCAAATTTTTAAAACACAAAACATTAATTTTTTATAAAAAAATCTTTCTAGCTTATGCTGACACTTACTCTGAGACCAACGGCTGACTCGCGGCTCCCATGCGCCAAAGCCGGGAGGTGCCTGCCAAAGATAGCGACCATCCAGGAGCTGGAGATGAGGGCCTTCCGAAAGGTGCAGGGAATGGAGCCCGGATACGTATATGCGCTGGACAAGACTAAGCGGTCCGCATTGAAGGACGGAGAGCGAATCAGGATCGGCGCTACCCCGAATGTAAATAGAGACTTTTAGGTTAAGATGGTACAAAATTTAGGTTAAGCGATTAATTATAAGCAAAAAGGCCCCAGTTTCAGTGCCGTTAAAAGATTAAGTTTCCAATTATCCCATAATATTATTTGGTTAACCACACGAGATGCGGTATATTTAGTTTACGGAAAATATATTCTATCCGGAAAGGCGCGAGGTACGCCATGGTAATTTGAGTTTCCTTTTATTAGTTGATTAACCGCACGGGATGCGGGATATAGAGGTTATCGCGCGAGGTACGCGGAACCAGGTTTCGTTTAGAAATAAATAAGCGTTATTTAGTTTTCTATTGGACAATACGTTTTCTTTTCTTACAAGGTTACCCGAAACCCTCCGTTAGTGTCACGAACGATAAAATCGCCGCGACGAAATTAAAGGCACGAAGCGGAGCACGATCACCTAGTTAAAGTTACGCGGGATTACCACATGAAGTAATCCCATCACCATGGTAAGCTTTCTTCGGGAAGAAGAAAGCCTACTTACCGACCGTGGTTCAAACGGCGAACCAGACAAACGCGAGCGCGAACTATCACCAGCGCACATAGACTCGAGAGATAAATAATCGGCGGTAAGGCATTGAGACACCGGTCGGCATACCGACCGCCGTGATTCGAACCACGCGACCGAAAATCGGTAAGAACGAAGCAATCAAGCGGTAACTTGACCACCGCGTCCCTGATTCAAAGAAACCGACCACAGAACCCTGGCCAGTGTCCCAAGTAAACGGAGGGACCCAGAGGTCGGGTATCCGCGCAAACTTGACCAAGATCAGACCTATAAAGGGACACGATGATCAAATCCGCAATCCGATGGGTAGAAGCGGCGGAAACGTGGCCAGCGACCTGGCCAGCCTAAACGCGGAGCGAAACAGCCGAGCCACGAAATGAGCGTACGAAGCGATGAGGATAGGGCCCGAAATGCGACCCAGCGAAAAAGGCCGCGTTAGTGTAAGCGTAGACACGAAGTTCGCGAACAAACGAGTGGCCAGTGCCACGACCAAACCAGGTGTCCGACGCAGCGGAAAACCGTGCGGGCCGAACAGGGGAAGCGAAAAAGTGTGAACCCCGTTGAGAAAATCCCGATATCTCAAGCGGAGGCGCTGATAGCATGGCCATCAAAACGGCGCGTAAGAGCGATCTAACGGCGCAAGGCAGCAAAAGCGACCCACGATGAGCCTAAAATAAAGCCATAAAATGCAAACGTGAGACACATCTCCCAAGAAAATTAAATAACAGCAAGTAAAACTAATTGACGTTCTCAGCAACGAAGTTTCTCGAATTTGGGAAATGGGTCTCGCATAGCAACAGGTACTTTCTGGAAGGTATACAAAAACCATGTACCTGTCAGAATTTGACGGGCTAATAGCTTTGTTTACGCGCCCGCACATTTCGAACAGATGCGGGTCCGAGGAATGCGGAAATCGGAGGCCGAGCGCGGACGACGCCCATTGGTTGTCAGGGGCGTGGCTACCCCGAGCCGGGGGAAAACACCGTAGGATATAAAAGGGAGGCACGAAGTCCTCTCGAGGAATTCGTTCCCCACACGAACACCGAGATAGAACAACCTGCGTTCATAGTCGATAAAGCTTAGGAACATAGAGTCTTGCGTTTCGTAGCCAGAGGGCGAATATCCCGCGATAGTCGCGTTATCACTTTGTAACTTGTACTGCTGTAAAGGAAAATATATTATTATATTGCCTAATATAAATTCAGAGTCGAGTCAGTGAGAAATCAATTTCATAAACCTACCTGATCCTGATACTCAACTGTTGGCGGTCCCAAGTACGTCCGGGGAGATCTATACAAGGTCCGACGACGATCCAGGACGAGAAACGGCGGTGCACAGCCGGAGTCCTGCAGCATGGTCCAGAAGCGGCAATCCGAGATCCGGCGACATCAAGGGTAAACCTACAACAAAAGGGGTGAAAAGGGGAATCAGTAAGGGTATCGCTTCGTCTGAATAGATCGCGAATAATCAATCCGTTCTCGGTAAACGGGAAAAACCGAGTGGCGACCGTGTCAGTGACACTCAGATTGTTAATTAGTAAGAACATCGCACCCCGTACGGCTACAACTCATCTTCAATGTATTGTCAGCGTAATTGAAAACAGTTTTTCAACGTCCGCCAGACGTTATTTTTAATTTTTTTTCTTGATTTTTACTGAATTTAAGCAATTTCACAATTTTTTGTACGTTTTGCCCCGTAAAACCATAGTGGCCACCATGAAGAAAATCTCATAGCTATTCGGCAAATTTTTTTTAAATGTAGGATACTTAAAAGTACAAAAAAACGTAAAGAATAAATTTTTGTTGTTGTTCTGCACAATTCTTTTTGGATCTAAATAAGAAAGTAAAAAATTGCAAATTTTTACGACATCTTTACTCACTTGTAATGTATCCAAACATCTTTATGAAAAAATTGGCGATTATACGACTTGATAGAGCAAAGTTTTAGCTTTAAGAATCCATTTTGCGAATTGCGGTACGATGATTTTTAACGGAGTTATGAGCAATCAAAGTCAAAATGCTCATTTCTTATTCAATCCGCGTTAACTCAGTAACAAAAAATCGTAGAAACATTTTTAAAAAAAGATTTTGTAGGGAAAACTTCGAGCTTTCACATTGGGAAGTCAAAAAATTTCGCAGGATTTTTTTAAGCACGTGACAGGCCCACAAAGTGAGAAGAAAATTTCCCATTTTGTCCAGCTCGTGGTTTTCTATATGTAAAAATTACCAAACTCACAGAAACTAAAAAAAATAGTGATCTTCTGAAAGTAGAGATTTCAAACTTTAAAACCCTTTTTTTAAACTTAAATTTTGTTCATTTTTAACGAAGATACAGCTGCTCAAATTTTGCCTAGTTTTTAAAAAAATTTAAGTGTTCCTTTAATTTTTGTGACGAGTTTATATATATATATACATGTTCAATATGTTTAATTTTAAAATAAATATAAATAAAATACACTTGATTTTTCAAAATTATAGTATTGCATGACAAGATCATGTCATGTAAAACTAAAAGATGAAGAAAATCACAAACTGGAACACGTCAAGAAAATTAACAGAAGAGGATTTTAAAAATAATAGTTAGCTATTCTTGTATTTGAAAATAAACATTTATTTTTATCAACGTCGTCTATACTTCTTACAGCGTATTTGTGTTTGTGAATAAGTGTGTGCGTGTGTGCGTGTGTGCGTGTGTGCGTGTGCGTGTGCGTGTGTGTGAGTGAACGAGTGTGTGTGTGTGTGTGTTTGGGAGAGTGAGCGAGTGTGTGTGTTTGTGTGTGTGTGTGTGTTTGTGTGTGAGCGAGTGTGTGTTGTGTGTGTGTGTGTGTGTGTGTGTGTGTGTGTGTGTGTGTGTGTGTGTGTGTGTGTGTGTGTGTGTGTGTGTGTGTGTGTGTGTGTGTGTGTGTGTGTGTGTGTGTGTGTGTGTGTGTGTGTGTGTGTGTGTGTGTGTGTGTGTGTGTGTGTGTGTGTGTGTGTGTGTGTGTGTGTGTGTGTGTGTGTAAGCGAGTGTGAGCGAGTGAGCGAGTGTGTGTGTGTGTGTGTGTGTGTGTGTGTGTGTGTGTGTGTGTGTGTGTGTGTGTGAGCGAGTGTAAGTGTGAGTGTGTGAGTGTGAATTTTGCGAAACTTTAAAACGCTACTATAACGAAACGGAAAGAAATAGAGAGTTCGGTCTGGATTTTTCATAAAGGGGACTTCTTAAGCTTTAAAATGAGATGTCATTTATTACACTTCGATTATTAGTTGCGAAGATCTAAACGTTCAAAGTGAGACATGTTTTCATTGAATCTACAAGAAATTCTGCGAAACTTTAAAACGCTACTATAACGAAACGGAAAGAAATAGAGAGTTTGGTCTGAATTTTTCATAAAGGGGACTTCTTAAGCTTTAAAATGAGATGTCATTTATTACTCTACGATTATTAGTTGCGAAGATCTAAACGTTCAAAGTGAGACATGTTTTCGTTGAATCTACAAGAAATTTTGCGAAACTTTAAAACGCTACTATAACGAAACGGAAAGAAATAGAGAGTTTGGTCTGAATTTTTCATAAAGGGGACTTCTTAAGCTTTAAAATGAGATGTCATTTATTACTCTACGATTATTAGTTGCGAAGATCTAAACGTTCAAAGTGAGACATGTTTTCGTTGAATCTACAAGAAATTTTGCGAAACTTTAAAACGCTACTATAACGAAACGGAAAGAAATAGAGAGTTCGGGCTGGATTTATCATAAATGGGACTTCTTAAGCTTTAAAATGAGATGTCATTCATTACTCTACGATTATTAGTTTCGAAGATCTAAACGTTCAAAGTGTGACATATTTTCGTTGCATCGTTGCATCCGTGGATACCCCCCATACCGCGGAGAAAGACGTAGTTCTACGTCAAAAACATTGTAAAAAAATTTATTTCACATTTTAGTGTATACTTACGTTTGACAGATGTGAAATAATAAAAAAAAAATCGTCAGAAAAGGAACTCCACTTTTCACTATATTGACGTAGAACGCACACGGGGTATGACATACCCTACGATCTCGACACGTCTTATTCGAATGGCTACCACAAGCACACTGATGCTTGGACGAACGGTTCTGCTGCTCGAACATAAAGTTAATACTCCAAACTAATACCATATGTCGCTGCAAGTTCAAATTTTTACATTTTAATGGGACTTATCAGAGCACAAAGTTCTGAGTGGGGTATTCTACACCCCATGTGCGCTTTAAGGGATATATTCGTATGTAACGTATCTATGGATGTGCGTACAGTCATATATGTATGTTTGCATGTATAGTCTTTTTGATTATCTAAATGGTATTTTAGGTTCATATACGAAGGCAAGATCGTTCATTCTTCCGATAGAATCAATAAATTCTTCGCGTCTGGATCTATCATTAGCTTTGTTTTCTTCGGTTTTTGTCGTAAGTTGGATATGTACGGATCTGATGAAATTAACAATTTATTCATTAAGTCTTCATTTGCTAATCCTATTACATTTTCGAGTATTGAACTGACGATAATGTTTCAAATCCTTGTTCCGTGACTCCTGAGCTTCTTCTGATAATAGGCCTATGGGAATAAGTACGAAGGACTCAATGATTTTCGCCCCGTGAAAAAGTATTTTATGGACAGACACAGGCATATAGTACCATCCTTACAAATTCACATATAGATTTGCTGTTTCTGTTGCATATTTTCCAAACTTTTCGACGTTTACTTTAGCACCGCAAGCAAGCGTTTGTAAAATAATAGCGAATCGATGAATTAACTCTTGATCGACACCTGTGATCTCTGCTGTTAATATCGGATCGCGAAAGAATCGTCTTGCAGTATTGCCATCGTTGGAGTTTCCTGAACCTTGTTGTGGATAATCGATAAGGAGACCGCTTCTTCTTCGAAATTCTTTTTGAATTTTTTCTTTAGCAATCTTCATCTGTTCCTTTTGCTCATTCATTCTTGCTGACCACTTTTTAAATTGCAATCGATAAGCGATATGAAGGATGCATTCCATGAAACGTATCCAAGCATGGAGAGTTAAAAGCCCAAGTTCAAAATTCTCCTTTGCCTCTACCTTTTGGGCTAATTTTTTAAAATCGTTCATTTGTGAAGGTGTTGCTCCACAGATGCAACACGATGCAGAAGAAGCTGTTGCTGTCAAAGCCTGGCATACTTTTCCGTCTATCATTGTTAGCTTCATCACGTGATTAATTTTGCATATACCAACGTCTGTCTCAACAACTGTTGGTAATAATGCCTCGATATTAGCTCTAATTCGATTAACATCAGTGACAGTTTTTTCTGGAGTTTCTTTCGCATATTCGAAACTAATTACTCGGCAATATCTAGTTGATCCAGGCTGAGGATTGCGCCAGACTACTGTTTGTCCACGTGGATCATTTATTTCCAAAGTCAGCGGTACCATACATACCATGAAGATCGTTTCATCTGACATCGATGCATCTTCAAATTTTTGCTTATATTGGCTCTGGTCTGATGCTCCGTCACATCCCCATTTTGAAGTCATTGTTAGAGACAGTTCAATTTCGCTTTGTGTGAATTTATACAAAACGTCTGGGATTTTTAGAATACGAGAGCATGTATGATTGAGTAGTTCTTGTAAATTACAGCTTGCACCTTTTTCGGTGACGTTTATACTTGGAGTGTAACATTTTTTCTTTGCTGATAACAATCTTTTATACGGTATAAGAATGTTAGCATTTTTCGCTCGCAATTGCTTTCTTATAGTGTCATATTGCCACTTTGACAGTTTAGTATCTTCAATTAGAGCTATGGCTTCGTCTTCCGAAAAAGGAATCACGTTTTCTTCATCAGTAATATCTTTATTGGTGTCATCGAGAAGATCATCTATTAATTTAATTAGATATTTTTTTCCTGCATCTTTCAAATTTTTGAAAAATGCTTGTTTTATTTCCTCTGCAGAATAATTATCTGTAATTGACTGTATTTTTCAAAATTTGGTAGATCGTGAACTTCCTTCAAAACTGTCTCCCGATGGTCTTCCACGTTTTTCAAGTTTATCAAAGAAATTGACAACAAAGTCTGTAGCTAACCAATCTTCATTTTTCGTCCTGAATACGGCTGCATCGTAAACTACACGACTTATTCTTGATTTAAATGCAGGTATAAAAGAACTATTCAATTTTTGTTCTACTTTGTTTAACTGTTCTGCATTAAGATCATAGTGTTCCTCAATATACCTTATTAAAGGACATGCACTCCTGTCTGCACTTTTTAAATTTAAGAGTATTTCACATAGTTCACGTTTCGAAACCCGTATAGAACTCATTTTTATCAAATAATACAAAAAGAACTATTTACAACATTCACAGATAATCGTTAAAACGACTTTTTTCAATAGCTTCGAACAGTACAGGGAATTATTTGTAACTTTCGACCGGATTTCTTGGCACGCGCCTATGAGCTTACCGCTCGTGATTAAGCATCATCGTGAAACAAACGCATGTGCGTCTTGTATGTATGCTTTTGTCTCATGTTCACGATAATGTTCATTTTTTATCACGAGCGGTAAGAGGGAAATAATAGGCGCGTGCCAAGAAATCCGGTTTACGCTACGATTAGGTCATTGTCAAGCAGCAGACGGAAGACAATTTGAACACTTAATTCAGTAAAAACCCGTTTACACACACACATACGCGCGCGCGCGCACACACACGCGCGCACACACACGCACACACACGCACAGGGGTGTAAGGTCCGACCATGCAACCTCCACGCGGTACATCCTGGATAATACTAATGCTGGCGGCACCGTAAATTCTAAAGCTCATAACTCAGGCAATTCTCAACGAAAATAGGTTTTCAAGTAGTGTTTTGGAAACGTCTCGCTGCCACCTTTAATACTGTGTCATAAAAAATGGGATGTTCCATTTAAAAAAATTATGTTGGTCTTGACCTCGCCTTGACGCCTCCACTCAAGGTCAAAAGGATATGATCATTGAATAGAACTTTTAAAACCCTACAACTTTGGTTCGAAACATTTTTCTCAGAAACGTTTCGTTTTCGAGATATTTGACCGTTTCCAGACTTTTCTCGCACCCTGTATATATGTACACATAATATACATATATACATCTACAAAACAACATTTATGCTAAACATGGTTACTTACATCCGCATGTACATATTAAGATGTTTTATAATTACCCAGGTACAAGCGCGCGTGCAAATATATAGTTTATAAATCCATTTAAATACATTTTGTGCAATTACTCGGCAGTCAAAGTTTACTTTAAGAAAAAAGTACCTATATTTATACGTATAACTAATTCCTAGCAGTAATATTTAAAAATCGGCCACGAGAGATCTCTCGCAAATTTTAAGACAATTATTTAAAAAAAAAATGTTAAAATTGATTGAAAACTGAGGCCTCTAGACTTTTTTGAAACAAAACGCGTCTTTTGGCCCCACTGTGCGGCGGTTCCCGGAAGCACCGAAGCCGGAGGAAGGGATACTCGGGTAGAAG
Source organism: Temnothorax unifasciatus (assembly GCA_030770225.1). NCBI lineage: Eukaryota > Metazoa > Arthropoda > Insecta > Hymenoptera > Formicidae > Temnothorax > Temnothorax unifasciatus. The sequence continues at coordinate 16,740 of JASTWK010002021.1, forward strand.
TGAGCGCAAAGCCCGATTGTATGCCCGCACGCAAGAGTTATACAGAAACAACCCTGCTACCCTAGCTAAAATGGTAAGAGAGGGTATGGACATACTGCTAGAAGAATCTGGCGAATCAGTGGGTCCTGCGATCGAGAGCGTCAAGGAGCTCTACGAAGGGCTATGGGGAAGCCCTGGTCGATGTAATATCGACCAAGAAGAAAGGGTTGCTACAGTGGCGTACAACCCGGCAGATGTTCTGCATCTTATCTCCAAGTCGGAGATCCTTAAGCGTTACAGGTCTACACGATTGAGGGTGGCAGCCGAACCTGACGGACTCCGTAAGGGAGATCTAATGAGGAATGAGGGTGGCGACATCCTCCGCGCTGTTCAACATGATTATGCTGGCGTTAAAACAGCCGAGTGCATGGCGTTGTAATAGAACGACGCTATTACTTAAAGAGGGAAAGGATCCCTCGGTTGCGGCAAACTACAGGCCGATCACGATCTCATCAATACTCAGTAGATTATACTGGGGCATTATCGATCAGCGTCTAAGGAGTTTAGTTCACCTGGACGTACGGCAAAAAGGCTTTGTGCCGGAAATGGGATGTTACAACAACATCAATCTGCTTAACGAAGTGCTCGCAGCAGCCGAAAAGAATTCTGGATTGGTGGCCGTCCAAGTGGACATTGCCAAGGCCTTTGATAGTCTACCGCACCCAATTATTAAATTCGCTCTGCGGAGAAAAAGGTCGTCCGAAGAGGTGGTCGCGCTGATCATGGACACATATAAGGGTGCTAAAACAACCATGAATTGTCGCAACAAAGCGTTCGACATAATGTTGAGAAGAGGTGTTAAACAGGGTGACCCTCTGTCTCCATTTATCTTTAATGTCTTTATGGACATTATCATCGAAAGATTAGAAAAGATGAAAGGTTTCCAAATTCTGGATGGCCTTAATATATCGTGTCTGGCGTTTGCAGATGATATAATTCTGCTAGCTAACGATAAAAGTGAAGCGAGCCGGCTTATGGATGAGCTCGTCGGCTGTCTCTCCAGATGGGGAATGGCACTATCGATCGGCAAGTGTGCTGCTTTCTGTATTAATACCACCAAAGATAGCTGGTACATGGTGGACCCAGAGATCTATAGTAACGGCGAAAAGATCGCCTACTGTGGCCCTGCACAGTCAATGCAATATCTGGGCATACAGATCACTCCGTGGGAGGGAGTAGTTGTCAAGCAAGCGAGTGCACGATTAAGGGACACGCTCCCCAGAATCAAGAGGCTAGCCCTGAAGCCTCACCAAAAAGTTGAGCTCTTGGCGAGGTATGTTCTACCGCATTTTTTATATGCCTTCACCGCAGGCACTATAAGTGCTACAGAGTTGAGTACTCTCGATATAAACGTGAGGACGGCGGTGAAAGCTTGAGACTTTCTGATCTTCCTCAGTCAACGGCAGATGGTCTACTATACAGCTAAGCGCGATGGTGGCATGGGCTTCCCGAAGCTCGGAACCGTTGTAACGTCCGCAACGCGAAAGCCGGGTTTCGTTTCCTAAATAACGGCGACCCAGCAATACAAGCCCTAGGGGTAGCGTCGGGGCTGGAGAATAAACTAAAGCGCCACGTAGCCAGACTTGGCTGGCCCATTACAATCGATCAAATCGATCGACGGCTATAAACATAGAGTCAAAAGGTCTGAGTGGAAAAGATGGTCCGATTTACCTTCTCAAGGAAAGGAGAGTACTACAAGCCAAAAAGACGATAAAATAGGCAATGAATGGCTTTACCGTCCAGCGGACCTAAAACCATCCAGTTTATCACGGCGCTCAAACTAAGAGCTAATGTGCGGCTAACAAGGTCTCGCTTAACAGAGTTGTGAAGACCATAACGTCTTATGCCGTAAATGCAAGACGCAGCCCGAAACGCTGGGACACATACTGGGGCAATGTATTTATACGAAAGGCGATCGTATTAAGCGTCATAACGACATACGTGACTTCATAGAGCGCCACGCCTTGGGCGGCGTGGAATGATTGTAACGAAGGAGTCACGACTACAAGACCCTCATCTGGAAAATCTCCAACCAGACCTGATAATACAGTATCGGGAAAGGGTCTTTGTGGCTGATATCACAGTCTGCCATGAGGATGGTGATCCTCGATAGAGGTAGAGGGACAAATTGCAAAATATTCGTCCCTCTTAGCCCCGCTTAAAGCACAATTAGGGGCGAAAGACTGTAAGATCCTCCCGATAGTTATCGGGGCGAGAGGAGCAATGCCAAAAAACATGTTGCCTGTCTTCATGATTGGAACTACCAGACAGAGGCTCGCTGAGAACGCTATCAGCTCCAAGCGCTTAGGAGCTCAGTGGAGTTGTTCCATATATTTATGGAATACAACGCGCCGTTGCGCCACAACAGCAGCGATGCTACCGATTAAAACTCTTGGCACTAGCTCACCTGATGTAGAATTTTATTATTTAACGACGGTATGGGACCTGATCCACCCAAGTATGTAATGTATTTACTTATTTATTCGAGAGCCTTTTACACTCTCGATTTTAATGCCTATGTCGGCCTTATTGCCGCAGACATCAGTGATGCGAGTCGTCCGGATGGGCACCGGACGGCGGCAGAGCCGTGCGACCGAGCTGCCAGGCGCACGGGCGGACGCCTCCACGTGGCTGCCCGCGGTAACGGCAACACTAGCCGGCCAAGTTCCGCTCCCCCAGTTTGGGGACTCTGCTTTAACAATTTTTCCAGCCCGCACGCAGGATCCCGCGGCAGATTAGTCAGATGGGTTCCCTCCTGCGGGAGGACTTGCCAAGAGTGCTAGATAGCCCAGTCAATAACGATAGGTAGACAGAACGAAAGTTGTACTGGATCTCTTATTCCAAGTTGTTTGGGCAACCTGTTGCGCAGAGGAGCGATCCATTTAGTCAACCTGCAGGATCGCTCAGCCAGGGCCCGTTGTTACCAGGAACCGCACTGCCACTAAGCGGTAAGACCGCGCCAACGAGAGCGTGATACTCTAGCCAAATGCCTCGTCATCTAATAGTGAAGCGCATGAATGGATTAACGAGATTCCCACTGTCCCTATCTACTGAGGTGACACCCGGAATGCGCGACAGGTTTATGAGGGCAGCGCGATTGTACGTGGGTTTGGAGAAGCTGCAGGGTCGCGGATTTGGGAGAGGTGCACTTGTACACCGTTCATTTGGACACGGTCATTTGGACACGATCAAATGGACACGTTTATATGGACACGGTTCATTTAGACACCGTTCATTTGGACCACGGTTTTTTTTGGACACGGTTTATTGGACACGGCTCATTTGGACACGGTGAATTGAACACCGTTCGATTGGACCGAGCAAATTGGACACCGTTCGTTTGGACACGGTTCATTTGGACACGGTTCGTTTGGACACCGTTCAGTTGGACCACGGTTTATTTGGACACGGTTCATTTGGACACGAAAATGCGCGGCCCGTGCACTTGGACACGAGAATACGCAATCTGTTCACTTGGACACGAAGATGCACGATCTGTTCACTTGGGCACGAGAATTCGCGATCTGTTCACTTGGACACGAGAATTCGCGATCTGTTTCACTTGGACAGCGAAATCGGCGACTTGTTCACTTGGACACGAGAATTCGCGATCTGTTCACTTGGACACGAAATGCGCGACTTGTTCACTGGACACGAGAATTCGCGATCTGTTCACTTGGACACGAAAAATGCGCGACTTGTTCACTTGGACACGAGAATTGCGATCTGTTCACTTGGGACACGAAAATGCGCGACTTGTTCACTTGGACACGAAATG
>JASTWK010002022.1:0-20538 GCA_030770225.1 Temnothorax unifasciatus
AGCTGAATCACCCTGTATAATAATCTAACGCGCTCGAGTATTTCAAAATGGCGATTTTTTTTTTGCATTTCAAGAAGCCGCCATGCTTGCGTCTTCCGAATCGTCCATCTTTTGAATGGAACTTCTTTCGGTTCACTTGAACATCCCCTCTGATATTCTGACGCGCTCGAATAATTTTTTTTTCCCCGTTTTCAACCTCTTCCGCCACAGCACCCCACCATGCAAACCGGCAGATTAACATATCCCAGCGAGAAATGACCCATCGAATCGACATCAAATTGACGTCGAAAACGTATATCGAAAAGTAATTGAAATATTCATCGATCTCGATGGAAATGTGGTATCACTTTCGATGACTTTTCAATTCAGAATAAATCGATTTCGACTCGATATTGATTACTATTTCCTCACTGCAGCTATTATTAGAAACCATAAAACATGATCTTTTTCTTGTATTATACATTAAAATAAATAAATATATTCACATTCCACTAATTATGTGTTTAATAGTATATCGAAAATATATCAAAAATTATCTATTTATTTCTCCCAATATCTTTATTAGAAGAGCACAAAACTTACAATAGAAATAATTTTTACAATTAATTTATTTATCTAGGTAGAATTGCACATATATGCACATTTATTATTACAAAAATATATTACTTAAGTTAGATAGAGTTGCATATATATGTATTTATTATCAAAAACATATATATTTAAGTCGCTAGATAGAGTTGTACATATATGTATTTATAATCGCAAATATATATTATTTAAGTCTAGATAGAGAATATATATTGCACATATTGTATATTTATTATCACAAAAAAACAGATTTGACAGATTGACTTAGTGCAATTAACATAGATTGATTCAGTGTATTAAGATTTAGGAAAGTTTGTCATTGAATGAAGTTTGTCATTAATGCATTTTTTTACAAAGTCAATTTCGTTTAAATTAAAAATAAATTATTAAAAGTAAAGTAAATGGTTATTTTATATCCCAAGTAAATTGCGCCATAACTTGTTCCTAATATACTGATCATATGTACGTCAAAATATAAATAGTCTTGTATGCAAAATGTAAAAAAGACATAAATTGTAAACAAATTAATATTAGAATTAGTAGAACATGTGTATTTTATTTTCTCTCTTTTATGAGTTTATATTTTGAAATGTTTGACTTTGAGAATAAAATGTCTGTACAAAATCAACATCTCTAACAATAAGTTAAATAACTGTTGAAATAGATATAATATAAACACTTGCTATGTTAAATGTCATAAATAGCATATAATAATTACTGATATACCCTTATGGAAAATGCACTCACTTTCGGTGTTAAAAAAAAACCGTTAAAAAAACACCACAGAAAAACTCTTAAAGTTGGGAGTGATTTCGGACCGCCAATTGACGGTTAACCATCATTTGAAGGTTAATCTTTATTGGCGGTTATACCCAATTTTAAGGGTTTTGCTTTGGATGATGGTTAACCTTCAAGTGATAGTTAACCTTTAATTAATGGTTAATCCTTAAAAATGACGGTATAAACCCTAAAAATATGAATCCTCAAATGAAAGTAACAAATATGGCGTCCCAATGAAAATCTCTTAAGGGCTCCGCTCGCTGAACCGGACTCCTCGCCTTGACTCTCCCTCTCAGACGCTAGCTGCCGCAGCTCTCCCTTTCCTGGCAGTGAGCTCTCCCTGTGATCCGACTCTCGCTCGGTTGGTCTCCAGAACACGTGCCGCAACGATCAATCCGTTAAGAAAGAGGTAACAGACTCGACACGTTCGAAGAAACGCAAGCAAGTGCGGCCATGACACCTAACGAGTGAGGAAAGAGGTGGGGCCGGCAGGGGCTCTTTGAGAGTGGCAACTCGCGCATTCGCGCCATCTAATATGAAACGATCGGGCGTTGTAAAACGCGAAAAGAATTCGAGCGCAATATCTGAACAAATTATTTAATTTTAATAAGTCCAATTATTAATATTTATTTTCATAATTGAACTTATTTTTTATTTTGATAAATGTAAATACCTTATTGTATTAATAATTAATATTAATAATTTATTAATTAGTTGCTTAATTTAACTTCTTGTTTAATAAATGAGCGGATGTAGTACTGAAAATGTACCTGTTATATAATATTTTAATTTTCAAAATTGTCAAATTACAAACAGGAATTTTGTTGTGACTTTTACAGTTATAAAGTAACTAGAAATGGAAGCCTAAAAAATTAATATTGTAATGCAATTATTATAATGTTCAAATCATAAAATATTTACATTATCCATGTCTGCCAATACAATATAATTTTTTATTTATATTGTATTTTATATAATGGCAAGTTATTATATATTTGACAGGCAAATCAAAATAGCTTCGAATCGATATCGAAATGATGAAATATCGATGTCTTAACAAAAAATACATAATTTGCCTGTTTACAGTCTGGCGCGATGAATGTATGTCACAAATAATCTCTTCTTTTAAAAAATGTCATAAAGCACAAACATCGAAATAAGCTTCAAATTTCGAGCATTATTTCGATATGGATGTAATATCGATGATTTCGACGTCAATTTGACGTCGATTCGATAGGTCATTCTCGCTGGGTACCTCCAATATCAGAGACACGTGGGGCATATACACTATCAATATCTGACGCGCTCGAGTATTTCCATGTGACTATTTTTTTTTACATTTTTGAAAACCTGTAGACGCTTCGGGAACCGGTGAAAGGGTGTACATTATATAACCTTTTTTTCTTTCTACCATCTAATCTTCAAAATCCAATAGGTTTCTACGACGCTCGAGTAAATCCCCATTTAGCATTCTGGGCTCCCCTACTAATAGGTTATAATAAGAACATTTTGTAAAACTTATCTGAAACAATAATCTTGATGACGTCCAAGAGGAAAAGAGAATTTTTTAATCAACATAGGAACAAAACCAACGTAGTAAACAAATTAATTTTTATATTAAGTAATTTATATTACACTACTAACCCCTTGATACACATAGCTGTCATTGGCCGCGTTCAGCAGACACAACTGTTGAGTTCGTCTTATCAATACTCTGCATTGATTGGTTGGTTCTAAAAGTAAGAATCAATCACGTTCGACTGCTACACAGCGGCTTGGTCTGCTGAACGCGCCCCACATATTTTAAACCGTAAAGGCCCGGACACATAGAAGAATTAAGCAGTAAAACTGAAGCAGTTAGCAAATCAGCCAATCACAGTCAAGAACTTAAAGCACGGCCCTAAGGGTGCTGTCACATGCAGGACGGAATTTCGGAAAACGGAATCTCGGAATCATTCTGATTGGTTAGCCCCATGGAGCACAGTACAAGCCGCATGGGGCTAACCAATCAGAATGATTCCGAGATTCCGTTTTCCGAAATTCCGTCCTGCATGTGACAGCACCCTAAGCGGTAGCGAATCCATACCGTTGATTTCTTACTGCTTAGTTTTCCTGCTTAAGTTTTTCTATGTGCCAAGGCCCTAAAAGGCCATTGCACGTATTTTAGTCATAATCGTAAGGTCGTAAAAAATAGACCAATCACAGTCGATTAAGGTCTATCCAGACAAACTTGCATAGGTGCATAACCACATGCATAAAGAAACGGATTGGTCTATTTCCTTATGCACATGCATATGGACCAATCAATTCTCTTATGCTTATGTTTATGGGCTTATGCAAGTTTGTGTGGATATAGCTTAATTCTCCTTGTGCTCAAAGAATAATCGACTGTGATTAGTCAATTTTTTACAACTTGAGGCTTAAAGCGAGGAGCACACACTTCTGCACAACGCATAATGTGTAAGCATAAGAAAATTGATTGGTCTATTTCCTTATGCACATGTGTAAAACACACATGTGACCAATCAGTTTTCTTATGCTTACGCATTATCTGCACGTTGTGCAGAAGTGTGTGCTCCCCGCTTAAGGCCATCGCACACAAAATTGCATAGGCTGCATAAGCATAGCATAAGACCGCTGGACCAATGAGCATCTTATGTAAATCAATATGGCGACTTTATGCTGGATGCTCATTGGTCTAGCGGTCTTGTGCTATGCTTATGCAGCCTATGCAATTTAGTGTGCGATGGCTTTTACTACAGCTATTATATATACGGACAGACTTTTACATCTTAATTAAGATAGGACTATTCTTCTGGATCTACAAATTTAATCCAATCAGCCTAAAGCGCTTACTAAGCGCTGACTTCTGTTGAACGCAGCCAATATTTTTGCGCATGGGCACAATTTCTTGATATCCCGCAAAATGCATATAGCAATAATTTTTATATTTTTTTAAAATAAATACTGTAGATAATTGGTTTTTAAAGATGGAGCAAATTAAAACAAGAATGGAGCAAATTGTCTGTGCCTTGAGAATGTACAATTTTAATGATTGATATACCGCAAAATGCATAAAACAATAATTTTTATTTTTTTTCTTAATAAATACTGTAGATAATTGATTTTTAAAAGTGGAGCAAATTGAAACAAGAATGGAGCAAATTGTCTGTGCCTTGAGAATGTACAATTTTAATAATTGATATCTCGCAAAATGCATAAAACGATAATTTTTATTTTTTTCTTAATAAACACTGTAGATAATTAGTTTTCAAAGGTGGAGCAAATTGAAACAAGAAAGAATAGAGCAAATTGTCTGTGCCTTGAGAATGTACAAATTTTAATGGATTGATAATTTTGATATCTCGCAAACTGTATAAAGCAAATTAAAGAAAAATGAATAATTTAAAAAATGGCGCGCTCGATTTCCGTTGCGCAGGCGCTAAATACTGCACATACGCACAATTTCTTGATAACCTCCAAACTGCATAAAGCAATTATTTATGTTTTTCTTAATAAATACTGTAGATAATTAGTTTATAAAGGTGGAGCAAATTGAAACAAGAATGGAGCAATTTGTTTGTGCCTTGATAATGTACAAATTTTAATGATTAATATCCCGCAAAATGCATAAAACGATAATTTTTATTTTTTTTTTAATAAATACTGTAGATAATTGGTTTTTAAAGGTGGAGCAAATTGAAACAAGAATGGAGCAAATTGTCTGTGCCTTGAGAATGTACAATTTTAATGATTGATATACCGCAAAATGCATAAAACAATAATTTTTATTTTTTTCTTAATAAATACTGTAGATAATTGGTTTTTAAAGGTGGAGCAAATTGAAACAAGAATGGAGCAATTTGTCTGTGCCTTGAGAATGTACAAATTCTAATGGATTTATAATTTTGCAAACTGTATAGAGCAAATTAAAGAAAAATGAATAATTTGAAAAATGGCGCGCTCGATTTCTGTTGCGCAGGCGCTAAATACTGCGCATGCGCACAATTTCTTGATAACCTCCGAACTGCATAAAGCAATTATTTACGTTTTTCTTAATAAATACTGTAAATAATTAGTTTGTAAAGGTGGAGCAAATTCAAACGAGAAGGGAGCAATTTTTCTGTACTTTGCGAATCTACAAATTCTAATAATTTTCGCTTATATTAACGTTTATATTGTTATTAACTTTATTATTTATTTATAAAGAAAGTAAAATGGAGCAAATTATAAGAAATGCATATTATGAAGGAGCAAATTAAGCAGATTTTTTTCATGTATCGTAAGTTTCATTTCTGTAGAGGTCGCTGGCTGGGAGCTTGTGGGTGCGTTCAGCAGACACAACTGTTGAGTGTCGTCCTATCAACAGTTTGCGTTGATTAGTTGGTTCTAAAAGTAAAAGCCAATCACGTTCGACTGTTACTCAGCGACTTGGTCTGCTGAACGCGACCATTAAACTTCCCGCCACGTGTCTCGTACCTTAACACGTGCTACTTCTTCCGCTGTTTCATCATTCTTTCACTAGCTGTCGAACTGCACTCGTGTCTGTGGTATATTTCGTCGACGAAGATATCTTTACATGTTAATCAAGAAGATTTCTATATAAGTATAGAAATTAAAACAAGGTACATATTTTAATTAAAAGTTTAATTAAAATAGTTTAATTAAAATTTTAATTAAAAGTTATACTACAAGAAAGTGTCATATATCGAATGGGTATTTTGAATTTTTTTTACTTAGATTCTTAACAGTGTTCGTCGTAAATTGCATTATATTTTCGCGTTATATGAATTAAACATTAAAACCATCAGAATTGGAACAGTAGATATTAATCGGATTTCAATTTTAAGATTTTAACCAGCCAATAAAATGATTGTATAACATTTTACTCAAAAATAATTCTAAGTTAACGCAACTAGCACGTGTGCTACGATTTTTCGTACTAATTCGCACACGATCTAATAAATTATTGGCAATGCATCATATAGTACGCAAAATTTATAATAATTAATTTAATTACTATATATGTATCCATATGAGTTTGCACGAAAAAGTGCAAGAAATAACAAAAAATAAATTAATATCAAAACCAAGGCCATAAAAGTTTTTAAATAATTTTAAAGAAATATTTAAACTTGACCAATCAATCAAATTGGCTGAAATTAGCATGCTTAGATCACCGAGATATAAATTTAATGTATATATTAATTAGTGTGTGCATTTATTACTGCCATATATAAGCTACATACATATATAGGCCTGTTCTTTTTAGTTTAACTTCCTGTACAGTTCATTTTTTTTTCCAACGTGAAAAGAAAGACCGGAAAGATGAATCATGCAAGAAGTTTAGCTTAAACGAAGCTTTTTGTAATACTCTCCATATATTTAATAATTCTTTATATTTTAGTTAAAAGAACAGAGCTAATTTCAATGTCCTATTAATTAAGATTACTATCTAAAATTAATATGAATTTATTATAATACAAAATCATCTTTACTTCTTAAGAAATATAAAAACATATAAAATTCATTCGTTACTAATTTTAAGAATTATTGTTAATTATTGTTAAATGAGATTTTTTATATTTTGATTATACTATACGCGCTAATTATTGTTCGACTCACAAATAGCGTTTGTATGATATACCCTGATAAACAAATAAAAATAATGTTACTTTCAGTTGGTTAGCATGCTGACAGCATAAAAGCAAGCAAGAACTCACAGTTAGATGTACATTTTACAGTATAATTGTAATAGATACATCATATTACAATATAGCATTTTAACTTACCTATGCTAAGAACAGCTCAAGATTATTAGACTCCGTATCATTAATTTTTTTTTAGATGGAGAATATGACATCCTATCATTCAATCAATAAAGTAGTAGTAGGCGAGGATCGTGTTAACTTTATCCATCAATATGTAAAGTATAGCGCTGGCGCAGTTGAAGAGTATAACAATAACAATACTAGGAGCATAATTAAAACTTCTGAAAGGATAATCGGACCACCTACCAATTTTCCTAATTATGGAGATTTTTTAAGAACATTTGTCATGGTATCTATATTTCTTGATATCTGTTATTGTTTTGTAAAAAATAATGATAATCTATAATTTTATACACACAATATTTTCTTGATCTTTTAATATAGAGAACCAATGGTTTCGACATCTCGACATCTCCATGGGGGAAATCTGCTACAACAAACTTCTGTTACGAATACCCACAAGATGATCGCAACATGTATTGCAATTATCTTGGTAAGTAACATTTAAAATTTATAAATAAGATGTTGTTAAAGAAGATACATTTATGTTTAAGAAAGATTATAATTAATTTTCTATTTTGAAGATATCGAGTTTCATGAAGCCGTACATCCAGTCAGAGTCTCTATATATGAAGTATATAATCCTGGGTATGTAACCAAAATTTGGGCTCAAGCCGCTCAAGATAAACAAGAAGAAGAACAGTATCCTCATCATAGTTATGATGAGAGTTCTGATGAGAGTTCTGATGAGAGTTCTGATGAGAGTTCTGATGAGAGTTATGATGAAAGTTATCTCACTAAGAAGAAACAGTCGGAGAACAACCAATGGTTTCTATTATGGAGTGGACCACCTCAGATTGCAGTTCCTTTGAAATCGCGGATATTTTCGCCGCCTCTAAGTTTCTGTGACTTCAAAACCCAAAAACTCAGACTACAATTTATGTACAGCCATTGGAACTATTCCACACACCTGGATGCTGTGGAGCTAATTGGCACGTCAGAATTAGTCCTACCTAAAAGTCCTAAACTGAATTTGACTAATCTGTTAAAAAGTATTAACTGCAAGTATCCTTGCCATGGAGACAGTCATAATTTAACACCTGATCATGAAACTGCACACTTGGATATAGTTCATCTGCAAGATAATTTCTCAAAATATTGCGTTATTTGTAAAAGGTATAATAATCATCGTAATATTTAATCTTTCTTTATTATTCTCTTAATAATAAAAATAAATTTTAAAAATAAATTTTTCCAATATGGTATTTGCAGCAATACAGCAAAGAGTTTTAACAAGAACAATTTCGAGCACAAGCAAATAGAATCACAGGAAATAGATATGGCACGTTCTAAGCAGAGATATAGGAATCCATTTATTAAGAGAGGCATTTATAGGAACCATTTCTTACGACATGATCCAAATTATGCAAAGTTAATAAAAGATATCAAACTCTATTCGAATGAATCTAAAAAGCAATCGATATGTAGCAGTTTTTCTAAGCTTCCTGTAAGTATTCGAAGAAATCTATTTCTCGTAAGTTGTACCAATATTTATTACAATATAATTTCATGTATTAATTTTTTTTTAAATTTTTACAGGATGAAATAGTACTAATAATATTAAAAAACTTGGATATAAAGTCGTTGTGCCGTTTGAGCCAAGTAAATAAACGCTTCAATATTTTAACACGAGATTCTCTTCTCTTTAAATGTTTAAATTTACGAAATTTGCGCTATACGAATTCTATTTGTATTCGCAATGTTTTATTTTACTTTGCATTTAGATGTAAATATTTACAACAATTAGATCTGACATCAAGCAAAATTTCTGTTGGGCTCTTCAAAAAATTTGTCAACATTTGCGGCAAGGGTTTAACGCACTTACGATTAAGTAAATGCGAATTTGTTAACAACTCGGTTCTATTAAAAATTTCCATAACATGCAAAATGTTGAAAGGTATGTACATAAATAAACAAGCTGTTTATGAGCTATTTAGCTGTTACATAAATAAATATAATATTTAAGATTACAGGTAAATTGTATATGACTATAATTCACACATATATATATGTATATATATATATTTTTTTTTTAGTATTGGATCTCAGTTTTTGTAATCCGAAAGAATACGAATCATTAGAATTAGAATTTTCGTGTCTCGAAAATCTAGAATTTCTAGAGGATTTAAACCTTAGATACATAGGTAAATACCTAGCAAATAAAACTCTTTGCAAAATATTGCAAAAAAATCGCCGGATGCGTAACTTAAATTTGAACACATTGAACGGAATGGGGTGCAGGGGCGATTCGCATTTTTCCGGTGATCGAGATGCAGTTGCAATACAATTGGGAAATTCGTGTGCAGACTTGGAAATAATAGATTTAACGGGCAATTATATTACCTCGCGAGGTATTGAGGCCCTTGCTGAGTGCAAGAAATTACGAAAACTGAACATTTCTGAGACGTACGTGTGTGCTACATTTTCTTTTAAATATACTATTATATTCTTTATCAAAATTTGCATGTTTACATCTCTTGCAAACATCATGAAACATTGTTGTTTTTCCCTTTGCGGAAACTATAATAATAGTATGGCTTTAGTTACAGGGATTATTTTGGCGAAACCGATCTGCAACTTATTAGTTTACGTAGATTGTTTTCCTCTTGTCAACTCCTGGAAGAAGTCAATTTGTTGGATCTTAAGGGCAATTTCGACGAACCACTGACGCTGTGTAAAAACTTAAAACAAATATACTTGGATGTACCTGCCGAGAACGCCGATAGTTTCGCAATTTTCGATCAATGTCCTAAATTGCAAACGATCTATCTTCAATATCAATCTTATTCATATGAGAAATCTGGCCATTTCGTTGCCCAGGCGAAAGAAAAATACCCAAATTTGTCCATCTATGAATATAATTCGTGGGACTCTTTTGAATTAAGTTTATAGTTAAAGGAATCATCTCTATAAATTCACTTTTGACTCTCTATTCCCATGTATAGGTAAAAATTTTAAATAAAAAAGAAGATAAAATAAAATGATCTCAAAAAAGATGCTGTGTTCGTGTATTATTGAAAGAAAAAAATATATATTTTAATTTCAAGCAGACTTTATATTCAAATCTATATGAATATGTTATAGTATATATAACATACAATATATAATGTAAAAAATCATGTCAAATATAAAATAAAGATACGTAACGTAATCACAATTTTTTATATCGCTTTACTATATCTCATCAAATTTTGATTTGCAGTTAAAGACGAGTTCTATAAAAAGTTCTGCAGTTTAAAATCAAAAACATCGATTAAAATAACGTAAAAACTAACAAATACAGTGTGACAAATACATCAAACTGAACGATTTTCCAGAGTTCTGGCTTTTCCAAGATAGTTATGTATAATTATAAATACATTTATTCATTTTTTAAAGAGTTTTAAACACTATCAACGTTTTGAAAAAAATTAATACTGCCTGGAAAATGCATTTTAAGACAGATAAGGCTGAGATGCTAGTCGATATTCGATAGTTCTAGTGATCGTAAAATATTTTTCGCACAGTTCTAAACGTATTTAACAATTTCCCAAAGAGTTCTGGGCACTACCAACGTTGTGTTATTTTTTAAATAATTAATACTTCCTGGAAAATGCATTTTAAGACAGATAAGGCTGAGATGCTGAACGATATAACAATATTTTACGATCACTAAAACTCTCGAATATCGTTCAGCATCTCAGCCTTATCTGTCTTAAAATGCATTTTCCAGGAAGTATTAATTATTTAAAAAATAACACAACGTTGGTAGTGCCCAGAACTCTTTGGGAAATTGTTAAATACGTTTAGAACTGTGCAAAAAATATTTTACGATCACTAGAACTCTCGAATATCGTTCAGCATCTCAGCCTTATCTGTCTTAAAATGCATTTTTCAGGCAGTATTAATTATTTAAAAAATAACACAACGTTGGTAGTGCCCAGAACTCTTTAGGAAATTGTTAAATACGTTTAGAACTGTGCAAAAAATATTTTACGATCACTAGAACTCTCGAATATCGTTCAGCATCTCAGCCTTATCTGTCTTAAAATGCATTTTCCAGGAAGTATTAATTATTTAAAAAATAACAAAACGTTGGTAGTACCCAGAACTCTTTAGGAAATTGTTAAATACGTTTAGAACTGTGCGAAAAATATTTTACGGTGACTAGAACTATCGAATATCGACTAGCATCTCAGCCTTATCTGTCTTAAAATGCATTTTCCAGACAGTAGTAATTTTTTTTAAAACGTTGATAGTGTTTAAAACTCTTTAAAAAATGCATAAATGTATTTATAATTATACATAACTATCTTGGAAAAGCCAGAACTCTGGAAAATCGTTCAGCTTGATATATTTGTCACACTGTATTTGTTAGTTTTTACGTTATTTTAATCGATGTTTTTGATTTTAAACTGCAGAACTTTTTATAGAACTCGTCTTTAACTGCAAATCAAAATTTGATGAGATATAGTAAGAGAACTGCTGTAAGACAAATTGAGACGCAGCGTGAAGTTGTCTTTTACAATTAGTCAACTTTTTGTCTGAATTAATTCTTTTGCTTTAATGGTCGGAACTATTTGTTTAACTCATAGAGAAACTCTAGAACTGTAAACAATTAGTGAGTTACCACGCCAGCTTCATACACATGGGATCAGATAGGTTTTGTAATTATAAATTATTTTCTACGGAGTTTAATCGTCAGAACTATTGACAGAATGTGTCTAGACTGGAGAACTCTATGGAATCTTACTCCTCCGTGATCATGTATTCGAAATACAATGAGATGCTATCAGGTGTTTTTGGAAGTTAGCATCTCATTTCTTAAAAACGCGATTTTAATAGTAAATTCATCAGAACTATTGTTAAAACTTATCAGGAACTGTGGAACTATGCTGGATGCAAGTAAATTTGCAGTTTATTTGTGAGATGCTAACACTTGAGATGCTAGCTTCACACACGTGCATGTTAAAGGGCACATAACAATGTTAATATAACCTCATTTTTAAAGAATTCGTTAAAATTCGTATGCTGATTTATTGAGTGCTTTCTATTTACTGACACAATAAGTCAACACAAGTATTATTCTTTTGTTACTCATAGAATGCAAAGAAAGATATATAGGACGACGTTTGTGTCGACTTGTGTCAATAAATGGAAAGCATCCAATAAATCAGCATACGAATTTTATCAAATTTTTTAAAAATAAAGTTATGTTAACATTGTTACGTGTCTAATGTGAAGTATATATTCTCTCGAACAAGGTTAGACGATAAAGAGCTATAAAATGCCTCTGCATAATGCTAGCCGACGAAAAAAAGGAAGCTACGAATCTCGTTGCTCGTGCTCGGCGGGAATTAGACGGTTCGAAATGGTTCGAAATGCGACGGATGACACGAGACTAATCTCAAGAAATACGTTCATCTTATCATTGTTATCCATCCTTTAACGTGAGGCATGCTCTCTCGAACAAGACTAAACGATAAAGAGTTATAAAATGCCTTTGCATAATGCTAGCCAACCAAGAAAAGAAGCTTATACGAGTGCCGTCGCTCGCACTCGGCGGAAATTAGGTAGACAATCCGAAATGCGACGGACGACACGAAACTAAATCTCAAGAAATACGTTCATCTTATCATTGTTATGTGTCCTTTAATATGAGGCATGCTCTCTCGAACAAGATTAAACAATAAAAAGTTTCAGAATACTGTTGCATAATGCTAGACAGAAACGAGAGAAAGGAGGTACGAATGCCGTCGCCCTGAATACTAAACGATCAGTCTCAGGAAATATACGTTGACACAACGCTGATTGTTTCACAAACTTCCCATACAGCACAAAATATTTTCAAAAAATATGTCTAAATATTTCTATAAAAATATTGCAAAAAACATTTTAAAATGGTTTTGGGAATATTTTAAAATGATTTAAAAATATTTTGTGATAACGTTTGTAAAAATATTTTAAGAATTTTTTAGAAATATTTTTTAAAATGTTTTTATTTACCATCCAGATAATATTTTCTTAAATATTTGAAATATATTTTTAAAATATTAATTAAAATCTACATATATATTGTTTTATAATCTTGTTTCAAAATATTTAAAAAATATTATTTTAAATTTTTTAAGTTCCCTCGCGGCGTGTTGCTTTCGCGCCGCGGTCACCTCTGGCGCCGCCTAAGCAAAAGTTTTCTAAGTCCTCTCGCTGCGTATTGCTTTCGCGCCTCGGTCGTTACCTCCGGCGTCGTCCAAGCAAAAGTTTTCCAAGTTTCTTCGCGGCGTGTTGCTTTTGCGTCGCGGTCGTTACTTCCGGCGCCGCCCGAGCAAAAATTTTCTAAGTTCTCTCGCAGCGTATGGCTTTCGCTGGAACGAATCGGTACATCGTCCAAGTTCTGTCGGATTAAACTATAACATTTTTTTACAGCAAGAGCTATAATTTAGCAACCCATGTGCGAATGTCGGACTTCTGCCAGAGTTGTCTGCATGGCCCAGAAGTGGCACAATATTGGCTGCCAAGACTTGATGGGTGGTACTGCCCCAGTGCGGATAAACCGCTAGATCAGTATTGTGTCAGTCTCGGTGACCAGTACCCCCATCCAACCATATTCTGTTTCGAGGCCAGTCTCGTCTCAGTACTGACCGTGTATAAGGCCAGAAATGATATTACTCTATGGCCAAGAGTCGGCTCAGTACTGGGCATGTATTGGGTCAACTTAGAAAATTTTCGCTCAGCGCCGGAGGTAACAACCGCGCGAAAGCAACACGCCGCGAGGGACTTAGCGTTTTGCTCGAGCGTCGCCGGAGGTAACGACCGCGGCACGGAAGCAACACGCCGCGAGGGGACTTTTCGCTAGAGCCGGAGGTAACGACCGCGTTTGTGCCTCTCGATTACAAGTACCCCGAATTATGGTGTCATTCGTCTTGCTTTGCGTCAACATGGCGTATCGTCAACCCCCGAGATCGGCTGCCGGATATCTCGTACGGTAATCGAATTTGCGTCGTCGTCGCTCTCAGCGGTCAAGTCCCGATGGTCTCGATATTTCGTCACCGGCGCCCGTAAGCGGCCGTGCGTAAGACCGTGCGTCGCCGACCGCTCGGCCGGCCGGTTGGGTACTATAAGAAGTGCGGTGCGCTCGGCGAGCCGAGCGACACGAGCGATACGTATGGACGTACAAACGCGTTTCGCTTGGTCCGTACAAATGTGTAAAACGTTTGTGGAATACGGCTTTATCATGCATGTTGTTAACGTTATTATATTAATATTATATTATGTTAAATATACGAATTTTATATTAATAAATAATTATTACATTAATTGTAATTGCGTTATTTTATATTATTTTTAATATTTACCGGTTATTATCATTACACGATTTTTGAACACTATAAAGATATGTTATATAGGAGTATAAGCAACAAGAAAGCGTCAGAATCAAAGGATCACCACACACACTAGTTCGTTCGACCATCGATGTCAAGCGACGTTAGGTGCGGTATTGACTCGGATGGGTGACCGCGCGGCTGTATGCACACACGACATATACATAATAAATGTATTTTCTTTTTTTTTGTTTTTCTAAAATTCTTAATTCACAAAAGCATAACGGCATATACATACCTTTAAATAACTTATATTTATGTCATTTTTAAAGCATTTTTAAAATGATTATGAACATATTTTATTTTTTAAAACAATATTTTTAAAAGATTTTACAAATATTATTGAATATATTTATTTGCAATCTTTTAAAAATATTTTTGAAAATATTTTTCTGACATGATCTGACGGACATAGAAACATTCTAAAAATATTTTTGTAAATTATTTTAAATTATTTTAATCTTCCTAAAAAATATTTTAAAAATATTTAAAAAACATTTTGTGCTGTATGGGTTGTTAATTTCTATTAAATAATTAGAAATTTGTTAGCAAAGTAATGTAAGTTATATCTTGCTATTCCGAAAAAAACACATGCATTACACAGTTTTCTCAATTTACCATGGTGTCAACGTAGGAAATGAGTTGAAGCGTTTTGCGCGCCGCAATATACGCGTCAATTAACTGTAATTTAAACAAATATTATTAAAAATATATAATAATAATAAACGAAATTTTATATTTTAGTGTTATAGGTTAAAATTAAACAATTAGAAGAATTTGTATCATGTCACGTATCATAGAGATGCATAACAAATCATAAAAATGGTTGAAAGTACATATTAAAATGGGCCGTTGGGTGAAAATGGCGATTCTCGGTGTCGAAAACTCCGTTTAAATCGGCAATAGTATCAGGATAGCATGTTAGGCAAGGAGGTCGACTAAGCGAGGGTGTTGCCACTCCACATTGCCTCCGCGTAGTCACGCTGCTATTGGTCAGAGCGCGGGAGCCTACTGCCCCTTCTGTGCATACCCGCCAGCGCTCTGATTGGCCGTCGCAGTCAGCTGGGTATCCGCACCGCGCGCCGTTCGATGGCGATGGGTAATAAAGTGGGGGTAGGCGTGCCGCTGCTAGAATACCTACTGCAACCTCCTCGCTCATCATGCTTCCCGCGTAATAGTTAGGGAGCTGGTGGCCAAATCGATATATGATTTGTTCATGTTTCATATCGATAGGGATTAAAGTTTAGATCAATACGAATCGATTTGGTCCAGTCAATTAAGATCCTACGTCGCTGCGTTTTTGCGTTACAGCGCTTTAAATTTGTAAAAAAAAAAGGGGGTACTAAATCATTTGTTCATGTCTGCCTCTGGGGCTGATGGTCAAAATTATCCTGAAAACAAAGAAAATCCATGAGGCAGACATCCAGGGCTCTGCATTATCAAGGGACGTAGTTGTAAAAATGTAAAAAAAAAAGCTCTACTAAGTCATTTGTTCATGGTTCTAGTTGCGTTCATTCGATTCATTATGACTCCCTGAATACAAAAAAAATTTGGCAGACATTTTGCTCATTGATTTTGAGCTGTACAATTTTTTGAAAATTAAAAATGAGGGATTATAATCACAATTGGTGATAGCGTGAAAACCAGGCAAGGAACTACAAATCAAAGGTCCCACCTTCGAATAAATTTGCGAAACATCAATATAGCGACGTGTATTGCCAGTACCGAAATCGATCCAAATCTTGAGAGAGCTCTGCAGAAATTCCATATTTCCGAGCATGATAATCAAGACGTCAGTATCAGCGCAGCGTATGACGACATTGGCGCGTATTTGAATTTGGCAAGCGTGATAAATGATTTTGGTGTCGGCTTCTTCGTGCATGTCACAAGATAAATTTTCATTTATTGTCCGAATCACATGCTCATTTTCAACGCGGAATTCGTAGCATTTGTCATGGTTAATATTGCTATATCGAAATGTTTTCAGTTTTAATTCTGCTCGTGTTCGTGTAAACCATATATAATCTTACAATGTTATTCATTGCGAAGAAAAATTTATTCGCGTGAAGTAAATAGATTTAGATAAAATTACTGGGAATAAATAAAAAATTATAGCCATGTTACTACTATTACTATTATTATTATATTATCATGTTATTACTAGTACAGCTTTTTCATACCTCACAGATTCGTCCTCCAATGCCAAAGTTTCTACCTGCTTATATGTAACATTAATTATTTTCATTGATAATTTGTAGACGTAGAATTTTTTACTTGTAGCTTGGCGCGAGCCTCGAGTTTTTTTTTTTTAAATATTCAAATAGTCTGCCTTTGGAATATCAGAGGCCTGGATGTCTGCCTCATCGATTTTCTTCTTTTTTATAAGAAATCTAAACATCAGTCCAAGAGGCAGACATGAACACATGATATAGCACACCTTTTTTTTTTAACATTTTTGAAGCGCTGTCAATTGACAACGCAGAGGCAACATGCTGGCAGACCATTTTTCTGTAGTCTTTCATATTGTCTTTAATCGAACAATTTAGGTCTGCCAAGTGAACACTTCATATACACTTTTTTAAATCATAAAAAAAGCTTAAAAAATTGATTACTACAAAAGTCAGAGCCCTGGATGTCTGCCTCTTCGATTTTCTTCGTTTTCAGAAGGATTCTGAACATCAGCCTCAGAGGCAGACATGAACAAATCATATAGTACACCTTTTTTTTTTAACAAATTCGAAGCGCTGTCAATTGACAACGCAGCGCTACCATGGTGGCAGACGCGGTCCTTAATGTTTCTTATGATACAATTATCACTATTAATAATGTCTGCCACATGAACAAATCATATAGAAATTTTGGCCACCAGCTCCCTAACTATAACAGGAGCGATTTCTGAGAAATTAAAGACGACTCTAGACTCGAGGTTCTCGCTTTTCTAATAACCTAAAATTCTTTTCATACTTCTTATGATCTTTCAAGCGTCTTAACGGATGCATAATACATTTCTCGTTATTACTTAATAATAATTTAATACTAATATGTATTGTTCATTAAATTAACACGTATTTATTAATAACATTTGCTTATGTGATACATATATGTACATATAATTCACGCGTACGCATAAGCGATATGTGCTTTTATTGCGAGATTAACAATAATATGTATTTTTGTGTAGATTGAAATTTTTTTTTTTTATTGCAGTAAAATGGAGCCGTGGGGAGTGCCCATATGGCTTACATAGAGGGGGTTAGCTTAGGTGTGTAGATTGAAAATGCAGAAGCCATGGGCAGAATGCAGATACCATAGCGCATGCGCATATGGCTTCTGCGACTCTACTGCATTCTGCTCATGGCTCCTGCAATTTTATTTTATGTGCTTCCACCTTTATTTTCCGACTTTTGACTCTAGAGGTACGAGCCTTGGATTGGTCTCCGTCGTCTCCATTGGTCTCCATGGCCGCGTTCAGCAGACCAAGCCGCTCAGTAGCACTCGAACGATATTGGCTCTTCCTTTTAGAACCAACCAATCAACGCAGAGTGTTGATAAGACGAACTCAACAGTTGTGTCTGCTGAACGCGGCATGTGTGAGTTCGCGCAGGCGCGAAATGTGCTAGGGCCGCTGAGGGGGTGTGGGTGTGATGTGTGATAACTGTGATAAGGAGGAGCAACGAGCGATGCCGGCAAATGGCGGTTGTTATAGCGACCACAGTAATGTCGAAGAATTGAATTCGCATGCAAATTGCACATTACAGGCTTTTCGAATCAACCTAGCAGATCTGGCACATGTATTTATATGAAAATAAAAAGTGAAATATGTATATATTCATATTCGCAACATTAAACATATATATATATAATATATATATATATATATATATATATATATATATATATATATGTATATTCATAATCACGTAGCTTATTTTCCATTGGATTGATGATTGTGCATCAAATAGATTGATGTAATAGTAAATTGAATGTAGAACATATAAGGATCTGTGACAAGTACTGTATATGTGTATGTGTATGTGTGTGTGTGTGTTTGTGTGTCACATTGATCTCCAAAGCCAAATATGAGTATTCTTCATGTCAGCGAGGAAGGCTGGATTATATCTCACTTGCAGTATCTCAATGAGATATACAAGAAAGTCCAAAACGAAAATGGATTTTGCGCTTTAGGCTTTAACAAAATGATATTCGAGATCAATTCTCAATACTTGAGGCAAAATCAGATAGCTCAGACTGTCCAGGAGTCACAGGACGCCCAGGACAGTACCACGATGCTTAACAATAGAAAAAAGAGGAAGCGTTCGCAGCGATTGCCGCAGAAAGACTTGGAGGAAGTAGGTTCAGAAACATATAACATTCAATTCATGCCTTAGGTTATTTTAAAATATCAGCCAAAACAAGAATTTATGTTCTGTTTCATGTAGTATCTAAAAATTATTCTCACGACAGGTTGATCGCGTTAAAGGAGCATTCAGCGCAATGATGTCTGCTGCGAGAGATAAAGATCTCTTTTGCCGGAATAACTCCTTCGATAACAATGAGGTAGCGCGTTTGGCATCCATGAAATTCTATCAAGATACTTATTCCATCAAAGATGAGAACCTATATGGATCCAACGATACTAATGATGCTATAATATCAAAGGCTCACGATAAGAAATATGTGTTTCCAAGAAAATGCACATTTTATTGCTATGATGTAAGAGATATAGAAAAGAAGATGGAACTGAGCAACCAGTATGACTTCATACTGCTGGATCCACCCTGGTGGAACAAGTCAATCAGAAGGAAGAAAATGAAGTGCGCAGAGGCCAGGTAATTTCACTGCGATTTGCTATAAATTAACAAATAGACAACTTTTTAATAGAGAAAAGAGTTTAGAGAGAATACAATTGATCTATAAATTTAACTTATTCTTAACTATTTTAAATATTTCATTAATTGCGTGAGACATTTGGAGAAATGATTGTATATTCTTATAGTTACAAAATGATGTACAATGAGGAATTAGTCAAGATACCAATAAGAAAACTGTTACATTCAAATGGTATTGTAGCCGTATGGTGTACTAATTCGTCCAATCATTTGAATAGTATCTTCAACGAAATATTTCCATCTTGGGGTATTACTTCATAGAGCTAAGTGGTATTGGCTCAAGGTAGGCAATGTCTCAATAATGTTGGGAATGCAGTGCAATAAGTTAGATAACAACTGCCACTCTAGGTGACACAAGCAGGTGATACATAGTAATTTTAACTCAGCGCCTGGCAAGCAACCTTATGAATTACTGATACTAGGATCTGCATTGGAAAAAAGACCAAAGTGAATATCCCTGATGGCAGACTGATGATCAGCATACTAGTGCGGTACATTCTCACAAACCACCTCTCACAGGTACGAGTAAATTTAAACGAGAAATATATTCTGTAAATATACAATTACAATAAAAGATTTGTTCGCCTCCTTAGAAATCATAAAGGAATATCTCCCGGACGACCCAAAATGTCTAGAAATTTTTGCAAGGTACTTGTTGCCTGAATGGACGAGTTGGGGGTCTAGAAATCTTAAAGTTTCAACATTTATCGCTCTATGAAATTCTGGATGAATGTAAGAAGATGAAGTGACGCCGGCGACATCAAAGCGAGAATGAGAGTAAAGAGCACCTGTAAAAGGTAAGAGATAGATCTGTGATTCATAATATGTAAATTATAAGAACGCGTATCGATTCTTTATTATAAATTATTTGCATAATTTCCTCGATACAATTTTTTACGATGTATTGTTCAGGTGCTCAGTAGTTCCGTTCTTTATTGAAGTTCGGTATCCGTATGGATTCATCGGTTGCCACCTCCAGAAGTCCTGACCTGCATTCGACGTAGTACTCACCGTTAGACACGATTATTTGCGATTGTTCAGACCCCGCGTTTAAGGGGTCACGTTACTTACACATTTGCTCGACGTTGT
>JASTWK010002023.1:0-20561 GCA_030770225.1 Temnothorax unifasciatus
TCGTCCCCACTTCGTCAGTAATTTTACATCTACGTGATTGCGTACGTTCTCCATCGTCTTCCCGAAAACTGCGTTATTCATTAATTTATATAAATTTTTTTCGAACTCATTTTTTGCCCCTGTTCTAAATTTTGTATTGAGTTCGATGTAAGTGCGGAGCCACGCAGATTGAGCGAATTGCAATACGCGATGTATTTTTGTGACGCGAAGGCCGTGACGCGTACACTGCTGCAGATTGCGATAATGAATGACGTAACGTTTCTTATCATGCAGGGTGGCGAGAAGTTTAGCTTGTTGTTTTCCGGGCGGTTTATCGCGCGTTGGGCAGAACGGTAGGTCAGTGTGCGCGTCGTGTTTATTCTGCGGATACTCTAGGTCAACCTCGAGAATATAGCCCGTAGGCGAATCCAAAGCGATCGCGTTAAAGTCGAAATTTGACGCGTCTTCGACCCATCGAAACTCCGCGTAGGGCAGTGGCTGACACATCGCCCAGCTGTACAGGTTATTTACATCGAAGTACATCAGATAGGACGAGGGTTTCGATGAATCGTACGACTTCATGTACTTGTTGTTGGCCTGCGCGTATCTGCCGGAACATTGACTCAGGCCGCCGCGAATACCACGTTCGATGAACATGACCATGTTAATATCGGTCAGCAGTTCGAAATTGGCACACGTATGTTTCAACATGGCGTCCCATGTGAAACCTGGCAAAGTGTAGTAGTACGCGGGATCGAGTCCGTAACTTGCGATACAGCTGTCGCGGAAATTCTCAAACACGTCGGCCAACAGCAAGACATCGGTTTTCAGGTATAGATCGCTGTATTCGCCCAGGGTTCGAACGGAGAATCGCTGCCATACGTTCGCGGCGTGCGCGTGATCGCTCTCGGATACTGTGTCACCGGTCAGAGAATTGTAAAATGAGTCGCGCGGCGGTAAACACGTATCCTCCAGCTTGTCGACGCTGTCCACGTATTCGTATGGAAAGACACCTTTTCGCGTCAATAATTCGAAATCGTCGTCGGATAACGTGGAAAATTTGGAACGTATAATTTTCAATTTATCTTTATCGAGGAAGGATGCTAATTTTGCGAGACTCGCGCTCAGAAATTTGTACGAATCGATAAACCGTAATTTTATGTCGCTTCGCGAATCTTTTTTCGGCGGTGTCTTTCACATGCTTCGTGAATGAGATGTACTTTTCCTTTGTTATAGGTAGTACATCGATTTTGCCTTCGAACGCGGCAGCTATCTCCTTGATAATAAAGTGTGCGTCATAGCCCGATAGATTGTGAAAAATGACTGGAATAAAGTGAGAATCTTTATAATTCAGATTGCACGTCGAATGTGCTGGACCTCTATAACGCCCGGTCAGGTGGCAATGATCGCGTACACGCTTTTCATCCGGCGCGAACGGTTTTTCGCAAATGTGACACAGCGTCGCGCTGTGAAATGTCTCCCACTCATCTCGCGTTAGGTCTATCATGCATACATTGTCGGACAAGATGTTCTTTACGCGATGCGCCAATCCGTTGAGTTCCTCGACGAACCACGCGACGCAGTCATTATCGCGACAAAATCGATACGCCGATAACGTTTCGTCGTACGAGCACTGTACGTAGTATCCTATACTACAGACCCGATGATGTTGATATGCGTATGACGCGTGTTCCGTGTCCGGTTGTGTCTTCTTCAGCACGCACTCCAGATCGGCATATACCACGAAAGGAAATCGCTCTTTCCTGCTGTGGTTTTTGAAATTCAGCCACTTGTTGTCCTCTCTCGGCAGTCTGATAGCGCAGTCGTTTACCTCACGGCAGTCTGTCGTGTGAGACTGCAACTTGTCGCTCGAATTAAAGTAGTGGAGACATCTGCAAAAAAGAAACATAATTATTGTAATTTTTTTTAATACACTAAATATAATATATTCTATATATTATTAAAAGAAGTATAGACACTTACCGATCACAAATGTACTTCTGACCATGATGCTTGCTCAATTGCAAGCTAACGAGACGCGATAGATTTTTTATCCACGCGAAATGTCCCACGTTGTCGTCTCGCGGGTCCTGCACGTACAATAGATTTATGTGTTTGTCACTCGTGCGGTCGGTGAGTCGTATCGGGAGAACGTTCTTCTCTCCCTCGATGGCGTACACGTTAATCGACACGTCGTTGAGTCGTTCGAACTTTTTAATGTGTTTCAAAGTCATTGGAAACTCAATGTCTTGTAAATTCAGTACTGTCGCGTAATGAGGGTACGAGGATTCTCGTTCTGAATTTCTTTCGGCTGGATGTAGAGCAGCCACCACCGACCACGCAAAACACGCATTGTCCATAGACTTCACATGGATTACCGCATTCTTCGTTTTAATTTTTTGCGGTAAATTGACGTGACATCCCGCGCGCAAAGAATTGTATCTGTTGACGTTCACCGTCAAATTGAGGATTCGCGTCAACGCCCACCCACTGTCGCGTTCCTGGAACTCCCCGAGGGACGCTAATGTGGGCTCGATAACGTGCTGCTCGTACCACTCGCGCAAGTGCGATGTACGACAGAGTTCTTTGTTATTTGTACACAGACTCTTATTGGCACGTTTCTCACCCGCCACAAACTCCCCGTTGAACGCGGTGTTCACTTTAACACAATTATGTGTTTTTAGAATGTCTCGCACTCGCTTGCACACTACGCTGCATGCGTCTTCCAGAAACTGTCGCGGTTCTATACGGTCCGTATTAATTACCGCGCCGGTCATTATCCGCGTTTTGAACGCGACATCGATTTCTCGCCATACGAGTTCTGCCGCGCGCGTGTCGCCACTGTTACCGGTGTTCGCATAATCGCCGCCGCTACAGATAAATTGTCTTTCCAGTCGCGTCTTCGCACCCTCGAGTCGCGCGATTCTGGCAACCAACGAATGTCTCTGCCCGATCGAGAGCCGCGAACGTTTGGCACTACAGCGTGTCTCGAGCTGCTCGACGAATTCCGCGCATTGCAGCGTCCACGTGAAAAATTCACCCACGGTAGCTACTTGGTCGGACAGTTCCAACAGTTCACGTTCAGTTTGCTCGAACTGATCCATGTTTGATCACTTTCGCACAAATACAAGCACCGTTTCTTCTTGTTCACTGTTATGAAAAAAATGTTTACGTCGCAAACCAAGATTTTTTACTCGTTCAGCACCTGTATATATATTGGCATTCTATTCGCTCGCACAGGTCGGTAATAGCATCGCAGACACAGACGGATAACTTCAGTCGCCCAATAGCGATACTTCTCCGATCTAAAGTCGTGTTTATTCTAATAGGAATCGTCCCAGATGAAGCTATACCTTTATATTTTTTTTCCTCGTTCTGCATCTGTATGTATATTGACCATTTTGTGGCACCCATCCAGTTATAAGGAAACGTGTTATCAATGATAACAAGTCCTTGTCTAACGATACTTTTGTCGGTTCCGCGTATCCCGAGTTCGCGATCGCGAACAAACTGTATCGATGATTTTCGCTGCACATCCGTCGATTTTCCTCCTCGATCTTCTTCTTCTTCTTCTTCATGCCAAGCACGACTGATGTCATTTACTATACGGTAACCATATTTTGCTCGACCTCGACCTTCTTCTTCCCACAAAGCAGTCTCGATGTCATCTAATAAATAGCAGCAATAGAATAAATGGCCAAAATACATAAAGTCATTGTTTTTATCAATGTCATCACTGTCATAGTACCACGAGTTATTATTGTCAAGCGACATTTCTTCTTGTTCAATGTTATGACAAAAGAGGAAAAATGTTCACGTCGCGAAAGCTATTGGTTTTTTCGTTGACACTCGCCGCAATCCTTGATCATCGGAGCGGGACCGTCGATGTGTGTTTCCTGCCACGGTTGATTCCAATGTTCGTCGCAGCGACGATATGTCTGAACCTCCAGATCCGCCTTTATATGCTCCGGAAGCTTGTCCCACACGTAGTAGACGTGATCGCCGCAGATTTGCAACAAAACGGTTTTCGGCACAAATTGCAGCTGTTCGGCGCTAAAATCGCGAATGTCCGAAGGTCTCGACAGCAGGACGAACATCTTTGCGACTGAGCGATAAAAGATTCTCTTTTACAGAGCACTTGCACTTGATACCGTGTTTAACCATAAAATAAATCGTGATCGATGTATAGCTCTCAAATCTTGCTCTACTGCGGCTCGACGCGCTTCATCCCTCGTTATATACCCTTTGCTCTCTCTCTCGCTCCAACTGATTTTTAAAAAAATCTTTTCCTTTGTTTCGCGTACTGCGTAGATAGATTGTTTAGTCTACGCGATAACACCCCTTTTCCCTGGAAAATTTTGTTTACGGCGAACATGTTCCCACAGGTTCGACGCGTTATCGGGTCGATCATCGTCCCGGTGACGTCATTTCTTCCTTTGTCTTTTACGTACTGCGTAGATAGATTGATTTTTTAATTATAAATCATGCTATATTTTCTTAGCGCGCATTTCCATTCGAGCCGCCTATGCAACGTCTGCCGGAGCATCGGCGCCTCTCTTCTATGTTACGGTACGCGATATTTGTTTTGTAAATTCAAGCAGCCGGACTTCTAGCGGACGTCGGCGCTCGCCTTTGTAGCGTGAGACGTATTGCGACTATCAGTTGTATACACCGCCATTATATTTTTCTCTGGCGACTTCTCCGTTCTGCGTTCTCCGTCATTGAATTCAGTCTCGCCGTAGCCGTGAGCATGTTTAAACGTGTTTCATTCAGATTTTTTGATTGACAATTAGTCTTTGTTGCGTTCCTAATTGTTTTCTTGTTGATTGTGAGTGATTATAAGTTTTTTTTGTGATGTCTCCGCGCGAACCTTTTGTGCCGAAAGACATAGAAAAAAGTGAAATTTTGGGGAGACCCGATGTTCCCCGCATTGAAGACGCTATAGAGACATTTGAAGACGCTGCTCCCGCGGCCCGGCTTCCGTTTTTTGGCACGCTATCCGCGCCCGGCCGCGCGCGGGAGGACTGGTTCCGCCTGACGGGGGACCGATCTGTCCTCGTGGACGAGGCGATGATTGCCTACGCGAACAGCGTAGCACCGCGCAACGCGTAGCGAAGACTCCTGTTCACCGCTCTGCTAAGGTAGGATTTTCCCCCAGCGGCGCAAACGCGGACCCCCGCGCGGACTCGCGGACCCGCGGCGCGACCGCGGACCCCCCGCGCGGACTCGCGGACCCGCGGCGCGAACGCGGACCCCCCCGCGCGGACTCGCGGACCCGCGGCGCGAACGCGGACCCCCCGCGCGGACTCGCGGACCCGCGGCGCGACCCCCCGCGCGGACTCGCGGACCCGCGGCGCGATCGCGGACCCCCCCGCGCGGACTCGCGGACCCGTGGCGCGATCGCGAACGCGGGTGAGTCATCCCCCGGTGAGTCATCCCCCGGTGAGTCATCCCCCGGTGAGTCATCCCCCGGTGAGTCATCCCCGGTGAGTCATCCCCCGGTGAGTCATACGTGGTATGCCAAGGTCACCCTCCCCCTCACCCCCCTTCCCCGCGTAATCCAATACCCCTGTGTAACCCGATACCCCTGTGTAACCCGATACCCCGCCCCCTTCCCCTCCCCCTCACCCCCCGCGTATTCCAATACCCCTGTGTAACCCGATACCCCGCCCCCTCCCCCCTCCCCCTCACCCCCCGCGTAATCCAATACCCCTGTGTAACCCGATACCCCGCATCCTCCCCCCCTCCCCCGCACCCCCCGCGTAATCCGATACCCCCCCCCCTCCCTCACCCCCCCTCGGAGCCCCCGAGTTGGAATGCCCTTATATACTCTACTATTTTGGTCCAATTTTGAAGGGGTGCCAAAAACAGGCCTTAGGAACCCTCCTCCTTTACGCGACTTCCCTAAACAATAATCAAGCTACACCGCACAGCAAGTCTTGCTCGATTACCGACCCGATACATAACGATTTCAAAAAGAATAAACTCATATAGAGTCATATAGAGTTTTCTACATACACATACACATACATACACATGTATCGTAATCTAGCCATCTAGCATCGATGCTATATTGTTAGTCGAAATCGATTATGTGGTAGTGCGCGTCCAGCAACAAGTTCCGCGCGTCGAAAAACAAATAACTCTCGCCGTTCGCGATCGGACTTGCACGCGCACGTCGCCGGCTTGTTACCAAGCGGCATCTTTCTATTTCTCTCAAAAGACAAAAATAATTTGTTTCTTTCTACTTCTATCAAAAGACAAAAAAAATTTGTCTTCTTCTACTTCTAGCAAAAGACAAAAAGAATTTGTCGCCTTCTACTTCTAGCAAAAGACAAAAAGAATTTGTCTCCTTCTACTTCTATCAGCATTTATCGAACGTTCTTATTAGCTGGGAATTTCTACTTCTATATTATATTATACTTTATCTCTATCTCTCAAAAGACAAAAAGAATGGTAATTGTTTACAATAACTAACACAGCTCGGATTACTTTGACCTTGACATATGTTGTCAAGGTCACCTTCCTGAGTGACCTTCAGAAAGTTTTAGTCGGCGGTCGCTGCTTATTAAAAAGTTACAAACAAAAAAATTTTGGAAAATATAGCTATTTTGAGTATTGGAAGGCATAAATGATTAATATATACGTCGAAATAGTTTACATTTTGAATCGCTTGACTTTCGATGATAAATATGTGTGTAAGGGAGGGGCAATGTTTACATCGCAACAATTCGTGTCCTTTATATCTAACGTATTCATGCATTTTTCACTATAATGGCAGATATATATCCCATATAAATTGATTTACAAAACATTAAATTTTTAAAATAAATTCTTAAATTACATACATATATTTATTTATTGTTTATTATTTTGGTAAACTTACACAATTTAACTGTTTAAAGCGCGTCACTAATCTACATAGGTTAGATGACGCGCTTTAACAGTATATATGTGTTTAAAACGCGTCAACTAACCTAGGTAGAAAGTGACGCGCTTTAAACACATTGTATACTGTTAAAGCGCGTCATCTAACCTATATAGATTAGTGACGCGCTTTAAACACTTAAATACTTTTAAAGCGAGTTATCTAACCTATGTAAGTATTCTCTGTTTTAACAAAAAGACTTCAATTTATCAACAATTTACTGCTTTAAATGTTGTGTTTTGGTAAAGAAGCGACTTTCTCGCGAAATAAAGTATTCACTGCATTAACAAAAAAACTTTAATTTATCAACAATTTACTGCTTTAAATGTTGTGTTTTGGTAAAACAGCGACTTTCTCGCAAAATAAAGTATTCTCTGCTTAAAAAAAAACGTAATATTAGTCGTTTATGCCTTCCAATACTCAAAATAGCTGCTATATTTTCCAAACCTTTTTTGTTTATAACTTTTTAATAAGCAGCGATCGCCGATTAAAACCTTCTGAAGGTCACTCAGGAGGGTGACCTTGACGACATATGTCAAGGTCAAAGTAATCCGAGCTGTGTTAGTTATTGTAAACAATTACCAAAAGAATTTGTCTGCTTCTAACTTCTAACGGCATTTATCGAACGTTCTTATTAGCTGGGAATTCTCTCGTTTTGCTCGTCAGCAACGAGAAGTATTATTTACTTACCCTCTAATCTACTAAATACTTCTATTTCTCTTCTTATGCCCTTCGCCGGCGTCTCACACACTATACACGCACGTGTCGTGTTCCCGCGTTCCTCGCGCAGGGGAATCGTGCCCTGGGCCCGTAACCTGTAGTAACTATCGCTCAGAACGCAGTGGGATATGGCGAGATGGGCAGGAAATAATCTGTTCTATTTCTTGATAAACTCTGAGTACACTATTTATTCTATATCACACGTTATATCTTAAACCGTAACCGATGTCTGAATACGACAGTGACCGTAGCTCTTCTGCGCGTCCATGATGCCCGCACGCACGCGAGGCGCTTTGCGCCGCGCCACCAACCGCGAGCTGCCCTCTGGAAGGGCGGGAGCACATCGCTCGTTCAAAGCCTTCTCACAACATATATATATATATAGGACAGATGTAAGAAAATGTACACACGTTGCTACAGACTGTGTTAAATCAAACTCTGAGAGTTTTGCGATATCGATGCTTGCAAGTAAAATCACAAATGAACCATCATGCTCTGTGACTCAAGTCACATCGAGCTCTGAAACTCGAGATACACCAAGTTCTGCAACTCCGATTGCATCATGTTCTATAAACAGTGATAACTTTAGTAAGTAACTTTAAGGTTTAGTTCTCTATTATATGCATGATTTATTTGTTGCTTAAATTTATTTTTATATCTTTTCATTGTAAAAGTTCAGCACAAGTTCTTTTTGGGAGGGTCCCGTTAGCGCACGGTGCGATAGCGCACAGCCCGATAGCACACGTCGAATTTAAAATAATTCCCGATAGCCCACATCCCTTCAGCACACGTCCCGATAGCACACCAAATAAATGGCGCACTATCCCGATAGCGCACCAAGTAATATGCACATTTGCCCGATAGCACCCAGGAAAATGAAACATAGTACCGATAGCGCACAAAATGTTGGAAGCATTATCCTGATAGCGCACGCACGTTTCTTTCCCGATAGCGCACGAGGTGTGCTAAAGGGACGTGTGCTAAAGAGAAATGACACGTTTATTTCCCGATAGCGCACGCACGTTTCGTGCGCTAAAGGGACGTGTGCTAACGAGAAGAAAAAACGTTTATTTCCCGATAACGCACGAGGTGCGCTAAAGGGACGTGTGCTAAAGAGAAATGACACGTTTATTTCCCGATAGCGCACGCACGTTTCATTCCCGATAGCGCACGAGGTGCGAGCCCCCCCCCCCGCCCACACTCCTAGGTTTACTCACACAATCAGGGGGTGCAGGGGGACGAAGCCCCCCCCCCCCGCCCACGCATGTACTTGCGCTATCGGGAAAAAAAACGCATCTTTTCTCTTCAGCACACGTCCCTTTAGCGCACCTCGTGCGCTATCGGGAAAGAAACGTGCGTGCGCTATCGGGAAATAAACGTGTCATTTCTCTTTAGCACACGTCCCTGTAGCGCACCTCGTGCGTTATCGGGAAATAAACGTTTTTCTTCTTGTTAGCACACGTCCCTTTAGCGCACCTCGTGCGCTATTGGGAAAAAAACGCGTCTTTTCTCTTTAGCACACGTCCCTTTAGCACATCTCGTGCGCTATCGGGAAAGAAACGCATCTTTTCTCTTTAGCACACGTCCCTGTAGCGCACCTCGTGCGCTATCGGGAAAGAAACGCGTCTTTTCTCTTTAGCACACGTCCCTGTAGCGCACCTCGTGCGCTATCGGGATAATGCTTCCAACATTTTGTGCGCTATCGGGACTATGTTTCATTTTCTTGTGTGCTATCGGGCAAATGTACATATTACTTGGTGCGCTATCGGGATAGTGCGCCATTTATTTGGTGTGCTATCGGGACGTGTGCTAAAGGGATGTGGGCTATCGGGAATTATTTTAAATTCGACGTGTGTTATCGGGCTGTGCGCTATCGCACCGTGCGCTAACGGATCCCGCTCGTTCTTTTTAATGAAGATAACATACAGAAATTAATGCGGGAAAATGCAGATTTGGTTCACCAAAATAAAATCCTCAAAAAAAATTGTTCAACTGGATAAAATTAATAAACGGCATAAAAAGAAGATGAAAAATATTAATAAATTGCACGAACAGGAGATGAAGAACAAATTGCAAGAAATGTTAAGTCCCTATTTCACACATAGACAAATAACACTTTTAATAAATCCTACGCAAAAGAAAACTCGTTGGTGTTTAGAGGATATTGCTGCTGCAATATCATTGAGAAGCGTAAGTCCGAAAGCTTATAGATATTTGCAAAAAACCAAAAAAATTCCTTTTCCAGCACTGTCAACCCTTCGAAAGTGGGTAGCATCATTTAACGTTGATGAAGGAATTCTTAATGATGTTATGCTGATCATGAAATATAAAGGTAAAAACATGACAGAGTTTGAGAAGGCAACGGTGATCTGTTTTGACAAAATTTATTTGTCAAATCAAATGGTGATTGAAAGAAGGCAGGAGGGAGTTATTGGTCCTCATAAAAAATGCCAAGTTGTTGTAGCTCGTGGCTTATTTAAGAAATGGAAACAGCCTGTCTTCTACGATTTTGACCAAGATCTTACTAAATAATTATTATTTAAAATAATTGTTCAATTACATAACAGTGGCTATACCGTGTTTGGAATAACCTGTGATATGGGGCCATCAAATCAAAAGTTAATAAAAGAATAAAAAATTAATGTGATGGAAAATGAGGATAAAACATACTTTGAGCATCCATGCGATGAAAATTTAAAGATTCATGTTTTCATCGATGCTCCTCATTTAATGAAATTACTTCGAAATCATTTTTTGGATTCCGGACTATATGTAAATGGACATTTTGTGACTTCGGCACCCTTGGAAAGACTACTTGAAATTAATAGTGGGGATTTGAAAATTGCATTTAAGCTATCGCGTATTCATTAGACTCACACGTACAACCCGTACGCCAACACAACGTTTGACTATAGCGACGAGATACAAATACCTATACAACAGCAGGATCTGTATACGTTGCCGTGTGAAAGTTTTCTCTACGTAGAAAGAACATTGACGGTAACCAGAGCAGCCGGTCAAGCCGATAACGTGGTACTGGGGACTAATTGCGTCGCGTTCATGTTCGACGAGATTCGATACGAGCTCGACGGTATGGAGATTGATCGCTGCAGAAACGTAGGAATAACCAGCACGCTCAAGAACTACGTTACCGTATCGTCCGACAGAAGCGTGATCCTGAGAAACGCTGGCTGGGATCCACAGATTAACGCGAACGGATATTTCAATATTTGCGTACCGCTCAATTTGTTACTGGGATTTTGCGAGGATTACAAACGCGTGGTGATCAACGCTCGTCACGAATTGATCTTGATACGATCGCGCAATGACAACAATTCCCTGGTGGGAAGTCTCGCGTTGGAGCCCATCAAAATACTCAAGATACAATGACGAATGCCTCACGTGGTATTGAACGAGATCAACAAGCTGTCGATGCTGCGCGCCTTGGAAGACAGACGATATCTAAGCATGGGTTTCCGTTCGTGGGATCTGTACGAGTATCCCCTGTTGCAGAACACAACCAAGCACTCGTGGGCCATCAAGACCGCGACTCAGCTCGAGAAACCGCGATACGTCGTTTTCGCTCTGCAGACGGGTCGGAAGAACGTCATGTCCGCCGACATAAGCCGATTCGACGACTGCAACTTAACCAACGTAAAACTCTACCTAAACTCGGAAGTTTATCCGTACGACGACTTGAATTTGGACTTTGATAAACACCGATGGGCGATTCTACGATATGTACGCGCGTTTCTGCAAGGGCTACTACGGATACGAATATCTCGAGCCGAGTCTCACCGTTTCGACTTTTCTGCGTAACGGCCCGTTTGTGATCATCGATTGCTCTGGCCAAAACGAATCCGTAAAAACCACCACCGTGGATGTCAGAATAGAATTCGATTGCATGGAGAACGTACCGCCGAATACCTCCGCGTACTGTCTCATCATACACGACCGCGTGATTGAGTACAACCCGTTGACGAACGTGGTGCGCAAAATAGTTTGAGTGTTTGCGGCAACGTCGACGTGAATATTTTTTCTCTCTCTTTCACTCCCCAATACAATTATTTAAAGGGGGGAGGAGTATAAATCAGAGTGTCGCGAGACGGTTTGCAGAGTAGCGCGTCATTCCTCTTGATTGACGCATCGACGAGAGAGAGATAAAAAAATCTCGTCATGTCCGTACCAACGTTCGTGGACCTGCAAGGATTCCTCGTCGGGATGAAATTTGTCGTGAAGGAGGTGGTGGTGCTGAAAAAAGGCTGCGTTCTGTCGCATCACATCTTTAATTACCCTATGCCGTGGAATCTCCTCACAAAATCCGACAAGTCGTGCGCTACCTGGTTGATCGCGAATCACCATGGATTACGATGGGAAGACAAAAACGTGCCGTACAGCACGGTGAAACGCCTGATTACATCGGCCGTGCTTGGTGTAGAAGAAGAAGATCATGAAGAGGATGATGATGACGACGAGATGCCGACTTTCGTGTACGTCAAGGGATGTCAGAAACAAGAATGGCTGGTGGATCTGCTTGAGAATAAAGCGAGAAAAAACCTAAACATCGAGACTCTGGATGCGGATTACGAAGATATCGAATCTTTGAATATTTTAGATGCTACCAATACTATGCGATGCGGAAAACACGTTAAGAATTGCGCGTTGCAAAATGTATTAAAAATATTTAACTGGTGGTCGAAACGTCAGAGAGAATTGTCATCTTTTTAAAAAATAAATTTTATACGTATGTGTAAATTTTACTATGTTTTATTTCCTTTCCCTCATTAGTCGATAGTGTACAAAACTAAAGATTAAGTATACGTGACAAATTCTAACTCGAGAGGGGTCTGAACATGTCTGAACATGTTTCGCGGTTGATGTCATGCGAAGGGGGGGGGGAATACGTCTTAATAAAAAAAAAAACATCTTACCTTAGCCCCCTCTCTTAAATTTCAGAGCGCCGATTGCGCGTTCCAAAAACATTAATTTCCCCCTCCTTTTTTTTATTTTACAACGACGATCAGTTTTGCATCGGTCGCTTGCATCAACGGTCCGCTTCTCCATAACCGAGAGAAAGAATGTATTCCGCTGAAGGAAGCAGCAGCGGTGGCAGACGCATGAATTATTACGTACCCATTCACGATGATGAAACTCCATCGTATGAGAACAAGTAAGTTTTGTTTAAATTATAAAAGCTATATATTTTATAAAATTGCAAATTATAAATTGTATTTTTTTATTACTAATTTCGTTATTTTTTTACAGCATTTCGTTGGAGCGTCGCGCGGTTCGTATACTAGGCAGACGATACGCATTGACATCAACAGCTTATAAATATTTGGATATTGGAATCAGCGTGGGACCTGTGTCCTTTGTGGAACTACTTCTCGGTGATAACCGAGGAAATCAGATGGTGTTGGCTCATACGACGTGGACAGCGCTAATTGAAAGACGTGCGGATATCGAACGATTCCTGCAGTCAACCGCACCTTCATCGATGTCGATTCGAGATCTGATTATAGAACTCGTAAAAATACGTGACGCAGATATTGTAAAATTAACATCGTACGACACCAGCTTGTACATGAAACCGTCAACCGTACTCTTCTTGTTCGAACTAGAACATTGCGTCGAGAATGTGTATTTTCAACTATGCCAAAATGTTCATGGCGTAAGTGAAAAATTTAAACAATTTGTAACCATTTTGGGAAGAAATTGTATAACCGATAAATGTGATGCAGCTAGAATCTTGCGCAGCGTTTATGATAAAAATTCGATTATTAATTGCGAATTATTAGCTTATGCTTTAGACAATATTGTATACTGTTCGAGATCGCGAATGCTCGAGATCACGAATGCTCTTGAATTATATTCTTATTCTCATTTAGACGACTGTGTCATGAGTCACAGCAGCAGTGTAACGCGATATTTATTCAGCGGACCACCTAAGAATTATTCTCCGTACGATGCCGAGTCACTCTGATTCTCCGGCACGGTCTTTTCGACGATCGATACTCTAATTTCAAAGACAATGACTATATGCACCTTCGGTCTATATTTCAGTTCGAGAAGCTTCTATTCCATGACATTTTGACCTTAGCTAAGCAGTCGTCATCCCTGGCGCGTTCTTTGTCTCGTGTGGGTATAAAAACCCGTAGAACTTACGGCGCGTCGCCATTCGTCAACAGTGTGTCAGTAGGTTAAGATTTGTCATCGATCGATATTGTGATGGTCAGTTCTCATTCACGCGCGGGCTATCCAACACTACGAGCAAGAAAGTGTTGATAGAGAATTCACTTTAAAACGCCCGCGTTCCGAGTTCACTTAAATTCAAATACATTTGTAAATTATGTCACTCTTTAATTTCGGCATTATTCTTGGTTGTTAAATAAACTATTGTGTTACTTCACGCTTCCGGTGTTAGTAGTCTCTCACGCATTATCCCTTCACACGCGCGCGAACATATACGATGCGAGATATAATAAATAAATTAATGCTTATATGATAAAAAGTGGAGCCGCAATTTTTTTTTTTTTTTTTTTTTAATTTGACTTCGAATTCGTGGTCAGCGACCCCAAAAATCCCCGAGTACAGACTTTCACCCGAATTAAATACGTTTTTGACTTTTGGCCGCCTTTTTGGGATTTGGGACCACTGTGCGCTGTGCCGCTGCCGCTGCCGCTGTGCCGCTGCCGCTGCCGCTGTGCCGCGTCCGCTGCCGCTGTGCCGTTGCCGCTGCCGCTGCTACGGCTCGGACTGTTTTCGTCGGTCATCTATTATATTTTACAAAAGAGAAAAGTTTATTCGTACATCTTTTACTGTTAACAAAAAAAAATTATAACGATCGAATACTTACCCTTTAGCCCGTGACTTGATCCAAAAATTGTCGCCAAATATGTCGCCGTCCGATTCGCTAAAACATAAAAAAAAATTAAATTAATTTTTCAAAGTTTTCTTGTTGGAACTTTAAAAAAGGTTACACGACAGTTTCCCGAAAAAGTAGAGGGGATAATGTTGGTACCAACGAAAATTCCTAAGGGCGTCGTAATATTTTCTACGGGTTTGTAACACTGTTTAAGTAGTATAGCTCGTAGTTGTTTGACATATGCGTGCGTATGTGTCAAATAATAAATATTGTGTATGACATAAGTAAAGAAGTAAATGGAAATTAGACATACATCAGATAAGTAGCTAATATTCTCATAAAATAAAAGATTTATGTATCCTATGCGCTCTTTGTAATTGTGTAGACGTTGGACCGATTCTTTCCTTGAATTAATTTTTTTGTTCCAGCTTTCCACTCAATCATTCGCTTGCAGAATGTTAACAGCCGGAGAACAATTCCCTGCCCGGGAAAAAATGAAAGAGATCTGAACAGACTTGATCAGATCTTATCAGATCCGATCCACTCAGATCTGATTTGATCAAAATATTGGCCCTATCTGATCAGATCCAATGAGACATGAGTAGATCTGATCCGATCTTACAAGGGGACCTTCAGGCTAACGGATTTTTTTTTGTACTTACTGTACTTGAGGGTCATCACCCAGACATCAGTTTCTCAAAGCATTAAGGCGCGCTTTTCAGAAAAACTCGAGATAATCGACTTTGAAGAATTCCGAGCGCGCTATGTACACAGAATTTTAATTTTAATGTAAAATTTATCAATCCATGCTAATTAACAGATATTTAATCATTTTCAATAAAAAATTTACATTTTATTTTGAATTGCTTGAAAAATCGTACTTTGTGTTCAAGTAATTTTGAAATTTGAATATTTATAATAAATTAAAATTTTGGCACAAAAATGAAAAACGTCAGGTAGGAAATAAAATACTTTTATATTTTTGAAAATTACGAGAAAATACAGCGCAAAAATGATATTAATAAATATATTGTTTAATTTTTAAAAGTGAATTATATGATATGAAATATATAGTATACAGTCGTTTTACACGTCAATATTGCACGAACCAGGATAATATTTATCGTAAAAGCTAGGGAAACAGTAAGTTTCACGGCATCTAGCACATCATATGAACGCAGATATTTTACAGGAGCAAGGTTTTTTTAAAATTTTTGTTGGAAAACACACTTCATTGACGTTCATAAAAATGTCTCTGTCATCACAAAGGCTTGAAGCGAACCACGCGTATCGAATCATGATGATTGCATTAAAATTAAATCTATTGTACATCACCAGCTGTTCTCTCCAATTTTTAAGAACATGATTCGATACGCGTGGTTCGCTTCAAGCCTTTGTGATGACAGAGACATTTTTATGAACGTCAATGAAGTATGTTTTTCAACAGTAAAAAAACCTTGCTCCTGTAAAATATCTGCGTTCATACGATGTGCTAGATGCCATGAAACTTACTGTTTCTCTTGCTTT
Source organism: Temnothorax unifasciatus (assembly GCA_030770225.1). NCBI lineage: Eukaryota > Metazoa > Arthropoda > Insecta > Hymenoptera > Formicidae > Temnothorax > Temnothorax unifasciatus. Next base: position 16,020 of record JASTWK010002023.1, read on the forward strand.
TACGATAAATATTATCCTGGTTCGTGCAATATTGACGTGTAAAACGACTGTATACTATATATCATTTTTGCGCTGTATTTTCTCGTAATTTTTCAAAATATAAAAGTATTTTATTTCCTATTTGACGTTTTTCATTTTTGTACCAAAATTTCAATTTATTATAAATATTCGAATTTCAAAATTACTTGAACACAAAGTACAATTTTTCAAGCAAAATAAGATGTAAGTTTTTCATTGAAAATGATGATTAAATATTTGTTAATTAGCATGGATTGATAAATTTTACATTAAAATTAAAATTCTGTGTACATAGCGCGCTCGGAATTCTTCAAAGTCGATTATCTCGAGTTTTTCTGAAAAGCGCGCCTTAATGCTTTGAGAAATTGATGTCTGGGTGATGACCTTCAAGTACAGTAAGTACAAAAAAAAAACAAAAATCCGTTAGCCTGAAGGTCCCCTTGTTAGCGGATAAAGTCAGATATGTAACAAGAATAATCTATTATATCTGCTCAGATCCAATCAGACATGAGTAGATCTGATCCGATCCAGTGTCCATCCACTGCAGAAAATTGTTGTTTTCAAATGTTATTTTTTAAATATGCCACTTTATTATAAAAGTGGGCTCCACGATACAAAAGTTGTGCCGTTTCACGATTTACATAACTTGGCGCAACTTAGCACGACATTGCCGTATCTGATACCGTTCTTATACTACTGTTCATCAAATTTTAAATGCGAGAATCAGATTTCGTCGGATGCCATCTATCGGATACTTTGAGATGCAACATTATGATCTGATCATATATAATCTTATATGACTATATAAGTTTATATGTGATTATATTATTTTATCAGTCTAAATTATAAGGTATGTTTGCAAAATAATTTAAAAATTTATGTTTTATATATACATATATACATTAATCTTATATATTTACCTATTATTAATTAATTTTGCATAGTACTTTTTTAATAGAATATTTATAATAAATTTTAAATATGGTGTTGAAATTAACAATTATTATCAAATTGGCAGAGACTATATTTATTATATATGTTAAATTGACAGAGACTATATTTATTATATATGTTAATGTTTTAAAATTGAGAAAACTGCTTTTAATATAAAAATTAATTGATTTTTTGACCAAAAATCATTTAAGCTTCCCCTTTACAGAGTTAATATTATATTTGATATAATGTCCAACATTGGGTGTAAAAATTAATAATGGACGATTTGAGAACAAAGAAATTTTTGTAAGTTCCATACTGACGAGATCTGCTCAAATCCGGCAAGATCGGAAGAGATCTGATTGGATCAGCAACACAACTTTGTAAGCCAAGATTGGTCTTATCTGGTGAGATCAAGATATGTCTGACTAGGTCTGCTCAGATCCGGCAAGATCGGAAGAGATCTGATTGGATCAGCAACACAACTTTGTAAGCCAAGATTGGTCTTATCTGGTAAGATCAAGATATGTCTGGCTAGGTCTACTCAGATCCGACAAGATCTGAGGCGTAATGTCTGCTCGTACTTCAGGAGATCTGAAGCAATCAGATAATGTCCGATTAGATCGGAAGAGATCCGATTGGATCTGCGATTCAATATCAAATGGCAGCAATGGTCAGATCTGGTGAGATCGGATTATAGTTCAACATATCTGGCTGCATGTGATTAGATATGGCCATGCAGATCTGGCGAGATAAAATTGTATCCAATCAGATCTGACTTTACTTGAATTTCAGATCTCGTTGTATCTCATTTTATCAAATCAGACATGGTCAGATCTCCTCCATTTTTTCCCGGGTGCCGAGTGAGGCTGCCAAATTCTGAGCCTACTGTGTTCAGTAGTGTGCCCAAATTGTAAACAAAAGTTGAAATGACATTGTAAAGCGTCGTTTACAATACACGGAGTAAGCGTGGAGTAAGGAGTAAGAATAGGCAGGAAATAAGTATTGCAGCCTGTTGTGTCCTGATTGGCCGAACGTAAGTGTAAGAGTAAGAGTAGGAGTATGAAATAAAATTAATTTATTTCGCTCAAATTTTATTTCTTACTGCTACTCTTACTCTTACACTTACGCTCGGCCAATCAGTACACAACAGGCTATAATGCTTATAAAGCGTCGTCTAAAATTGCAGCAGGAGTATACAGTAAGACGTAAGCAGTAAGTTACTGACTAATGGGATTTTTACAATTCAAGAATAATCGACTGTAGTTGGTCAGTAGCTTACTGCTTACGTCTTACTGTATACTCCTGCTGCAATTGTAGAATTGTAGACGACGCTTTACTTTACTCCTGCCTACTCTTACTCCTTACTCTACGCTTACTCCGTATATTGTAGACGACGCTTAATTAACATCGAGCAGATCTATCATTAACAGTACGACGACAGATTGACGCGACAAACCGAGAGCAGGTTTGTCAAAGCTGCTGTGCTACAAAGCATATGTGCTGTTTGTACCAGCTATGTACTGACATTGTCTGCACTAGCAAAGGTACTGTGGTGTTTACCATCAATCTGTCATCAACGCTTTCGACAGATCTGCTCGATATTCATTACCATTTTGTTATGTAGTCTGCTGACTGGTGTATGTTTCTTATCTTTCAGCAAACAGAATGTGTTGCCCTTACATATTGGCCTCTGTAAGGATGGGGTTTGGAAGTGGAAATGAAGGAATCACAAGTCTAGGAAACAATAATTAAAGTAAGAATAGGGAGTATTAAAATGTTTATGAATTTACTTGAAAATTTTTATTTTCCCACTAGTCTTGATAATTTATATAAAATTAATAGAAGGTCCAAATTTTCATTATTTTCTATTTCATTCCAAATGGTTATTATGTTATCATCTCTTTCTTTCTGGGTTTTTCGTATCGGTCGTGCCCAAAATTTTAGATGCCTCGCGAAACTCCGAATACGCTTTTGGTGCTCAGAAAGGTAAACTGTAAAAAATATTGTATTTTAAGAATAGTAAAAATAATGTGAGAAAAAATGTTTGCAAAAAGGGGCGTTCACTATATACCTAAAAATTCTACAATTGTCGTGTGTTTTTTCAGGTTTGACCGAAGTTCTCGGTTGTGTCTTTCGGAGACATTGTTAGTTCTATTTACTTGTTGAAAAACAGAGAAAGAATCGGGCTTAAAGCCGTTTATCCATGTCTGTTTATAATAATGAAAAAATGACTGCAAATACGCGCAATCGTTGAAGATAATTGTAGATATTAATTCGAAGCCTTCTTCTATTAATGTGTGTGGTGTGGTAAAAAAGCCAAAGATATGAGTAATTTCACCCCAACCTACTTCTTTATTGACACCTTTTAGTATGCCACATTTGTCAGCCTTATGTACTAACGCCTGTAATGAGAAATTAACACGATTAAAATTGACCTGCATTTCATGCTAATTAAGTGTATTGTTATTTTTTATTACCTGACTGTAATGGAAGAAGCAGCCAATGATTGTAGCACTGGGGAAAACTGTGCGTAAAGCGTTTCGTTCGGCTTTTTCAAAGTCAGATATTACTGTGTCAGGTATTATTTTTAGAACATTCGTGACTTCCCTTAACACATCTACGTAACTTTGTGCAGTGCGTCCTTCCATTATGGCATACACAATTGGAAATGTCTGAAAAATTTAAAAGCAATTATATTTAATGATATATTTACATATAATATAGAGTGCCTATTGCGATTAAAGGAACTAATTACTTAAAGGATAAAGTAAAGAACTAATTGTTTTGCTTACTTTATTATCGTGTCTAATGACAATTGTCCATAATTGAGAATTAGTAATTTTTTATTGGGGTACAGTGGCAAACGTCCCATCAACAAAAACGGTTAATTCTTTATCAATAACATTTGTAATTGAATCTGACAAAGTTTTGTCAATAAAAATAATTGCTTTTGTTGCATTATTTTTAATGACAAACTGTACAAGAAAGGAATCTGCGTCATCAATCTTCAGAAATTGCTTCCAACTTTCATTTTCCAAGCAACCACGTAATTCGTCGAGATTTTGTGGAATCCGTCCAATATTTTTCTTCCTATGACGTTCTATTGATTTTTCCACGTTTGCAATGTTTGTTAAATCCAGTAAATGATTGTGTCTAGAAATAAATGTACAAATTACGAATTATAAACATAGCGCAGCTAGTCTTCATCACAACAATTTATTATTTTCTATTTTATCGTTTCTAACTCACTTTGAGATAATTTTATTTTTTATTTCTCTCGTCGTTTCAAAAGATTGTGATGCTTTAATTTCTTGTTTGATGTCATTTAATTGAAGTGGTTTTTCGTGCTCCTTGTGTTTTTCACTTAAAATATATTGATTATTTACAATTTTTAGTCGTGCTAAGCAGTGCACATCTTCGTTCTTGCGGAAACTACATTCGTAATACCTAATACGAGAAAATTATTTAAAATTAAATACACAAAATATAATCCAATGTTCTTCTATGTTGATTGTGTAAATGAGTAAAAAAAATGTTATCAATAATTTTTACAAAACTATATGTCAAGAATCAAATGATAATTTCAAT
>JASTWK010002024.1:0-20531 GCA_030770225.1 Temnothorax unifasciatus
ATTAATATGTTTATTTGTTTTGATTATAATTATAGCACTGTAAAAATTAATATCATTACTAGTAGGATTCATTTATCGATTACGGTAACTATCCGAAGGATGAAATACATATATCCAATGTGTAACAAAAGGGATAATGCCGGTATATTTTATGCAAGATACATTATAGTTGTTCTCTATATTACTTCTCACTTTAATTTATTCTACATCAATTTGTATTTGAATTATGCACTCTAGATTTTTTAGTTTCTATCAAATTTGATTAATATAAATTATGAAAAATTCTTTGCTAAATCGAGAATTATCTCTTCAACCAAAAAATTTCTTTGTAAAAAAAATAAAATAAAATATAGACAAATCTTTTTACCTCTCTTAGTAGGGAGTAAATGTGCTACCTAACTCGGGGATCTGAGGGGGGAGCGGGGCGGGGGGGTAACTTCGAGGGCGAGGGGGTCCGCGGGAGGGGGGAAGGTGTCCGCGATTTAGGGCGAGGGGGTCGGGGGGGAGGGGGAGGGGAGGTGTCGGCAAGCACGTTGGGACATTTTGTTTATAAAATATTTATAAACATATCGTTGACAAAGGGAGTGCCGCCGAGGGGGAGGGGGAGGGGGAGGGGTGGTGTCGGCGAGCGCGTTGGGACATGTTTATTAAATATTTATAAACATATCGTAGACAAAGGGGGTACCGCCGTGGGGGAGGGGGAGGGGGAGGGGGAGGGGGATGGTGTCCGCGTTTTAGGGCATCGTTGACAAAGGGGGTGCCGCCGAGGGGGAGGGGAGGGGGGAGGGGGGGGGGATGGTGTCCGCGTTCTAGGGCAAGGAGGAGGGGGAGGGGGAGGGGGACGTTCGCGTTTTCGGCGCGGATACAAAGGCTAACGGGCGCCGTTCGGCTGCTGGAATTTTATCGATAAAAATGGCCGAGGTAAACAATTGATAAAAATTTGTCTCCGATGACGATTCAACCGTTGCGGAGTCCTTTTCATATTTTTTCTAGGAAGAGCCGCTGCCGATTACGATTTAACCGTCGCGGGCGGTATTCGGTTATGGCGCGGCATATTACAAAAAGCGAGCGCCGATGTCCGGCTGCTGGAATGTATAAACAAAATATGTGCAACGACAATTATACAAAACGCATAGCATCCATTGTCGCCAGGATGATTATGGTGAGGGGGGGGTCCGCGTATAACGGCCGCGTCGGTTCGCATAACGTCACACGGCGCGCTCTTGTCTCTCTCACTCCAGCGTTATTAATTTAAAAAAAAATTTACCTTAGTCTCGACGAGGGGGGGTGCCATGACCACGGCCCTGCCTTTGTCTCAACGCAGCCAGCAAAGACTCATGCGGATTTTGGGCACCAGGGCGGCGGTTGATGGGAGGAGGACTCGCGATATGCACGTCGAACACCAACTCGTCTGCCAATCTCTCGTCCTCCTCCGTTGGAACGTACGCGCGACCCTGCGCGAGGGCTTCGACGTAACGTTGCGCTCGTCCGCGTCCGACGGTCGCGTGATGCGCGAGCAATTGCGCCCGCCCGCGTCCGAGGGTCGCGCGATGCGCGAGCAATTGCGCCCGCCCGCGTCCAATGGCGGGTGACTGACGCGGGGGTTCGGGAGCAGCAATATCGCTCTCACTGTCACTATCACTGTCTTCAATGACTTCAAATTCAAAGTTATCGGAATTGTAAAATTCTGCGATGTTAATGTTCAGTCGCACCAGCCCGCGTCCGAACCCGAGTTGACGCAGGGGAGCAGCGCGTTCGCGTCCGATACCGCGTGGCCGAAGAGCGTTCAAGAACGCCCGCCCGCGTCCGATAGTGGGTGACTGACGCTGGGGTTCGGGAACAACGAGACCCTCCTCCTGATCACTGTCAGAGTCGTTAACAAAGTCAAACTTGACAATACGTCTAAGATTTTCAAGAGGAGGCATCACAAAAACAGTATAATTACAAAAACACAAAAAATAATCCTTAAAAAAATGTATTCGCTCGAAACACGTTTGCACGCTCGCGGCCACGATGAGACTGAATTCAACGACGGTTGTAGAACGGAGCGGTCAAAGAGTCACCAGAGCTCAGAGAAAAGTAATTAAGATAAAATATATCTCGCACTACAATGGCGAGGATCTGTCGGAGCATCGGTACCATATGCGAGCGTCGCCGGTGCGTCGCTTCACAGTTTACGATATACGATACCTTAAATTTCAAGTGGCCTGAGTTCTATAGAACGTCGCATATACGGCTCGAATGGAAATGCGTGTGAAGAAATTATGTTGTGAATTATACTTAAAAAATACATTTTTTATTCTTCTTCTTTTACATATTTTTTTGTTTTTTACATACTACGGTAGCGCATTAAAAAATAAAGCTGCGAGCTCACAATCGACGAGCTGATGTTTATCGAAGGCGTCGCTATCGCGTATTACATTCAATACTTGCGTAGGATCCGTTACGGTGGACGCGATTTTTGAGAATTGCGAGAACTTGACATCGACCGTCTCGACAATTCTACTCAATCGATGGAACATCGCGTCGATGCACATATCAAGATCGAGCATACGGTGTAACGTTGATTCGACCATCGTTAAGCGTACGTTTAAAGACTCGAGACGTACGAGTTTGACACCGTTAATCGTACAAATTCTCAATGTTAGCGGTCCAACGCTTATAAAATCGCACGTATTTTTACAACATCGAAGGAAATTCTGAATGTTCAGTCGTTGTTCGTAGAATCCCTTCCACGTTTCGTGGGACAGTATCAATTCCGTTCCTCGATGATCTCCTACGGCGATCTCCACGTAACTCGGTGGACCCACGTTGACGCCAATTTCGAGGAATTTGTATCCCGTAGCCGTCAACGCATATCGTCTGCTGAGTATACGAACCGCGCGACGCTCCAACGAAATGCTGTAAAATATAACGAAATTAGTAATTTAAAAAATACAATTTATAATTTGCAATTTATAATTTGCAATTTTAAAAAATATAAAGCTTTATAATTTAAGAAAAAAAACGAAAACTTACTTGTTACATTTGTTCTCGTACGATGGAGTTTCATCATCGGGGATCGGTACGTAATAATTCATGCGTCTGCCACCGCTGCTGCTACTTCCTTCAGCGGAATACATTCTTTCTCTCGGTTATGGAGAAGCGGACCGTTGATGCAAGCGACCGATGCAAGACTGATCGTCGTTATAAAATTAATCGAATATACGCGGCAACCAAAACTATGATGAAGGAGGGGGAAATTAATGTTTCTGGAACGCGCAATCAGCGCTCTGAAATTTTTAGGAGAGGGGGCTATGGTATCATATCCTATTTACCCGTAATCTTAACAATTCATATTTATAATATTAAATTAATTTAATTACCTTTTAAATTTTTACATATCCTCGAAATTTTGAATAAAACATAGTCATTGACAGAGTCGCAGTCTCTTAATCGCAAGTGAGTTAAAAACCTGCAAAATTTTTTTATCAATCTTAACAAATGTGTAGCAGAAAATCCACTTGATGTTAAATCCAACTGTTTTAAATATTTACTTGTGGGTGCAAAAAAAGATATTATATTATGGATGTGAGTAGAATTTTTACATTATATATTACATAAATTAATTTAAACATTTTAATTTAAAGAGACTACGATTCCATGTTATTCTTCTGAGACGTTTATTTACTGCGTACATATAACTCAACGATCTCATATCTAGGTTTTTAATATTTTTTTTAGAATTATTTTATCCTGCAAAGATAAAAAATAAAATTTTAATACATGAGATTACATGTGGTGGCCGCGTGTACCCCTACCAAAGATAGCGCTACACTAATTAACCGCGTTTTCTCGCGAGCGCTCGACCGCGCCGACTTAAGTAAACAAATTCGACAACAATATTTATTGTCCTGATCGACGCTCTCATCGACGATCTTGTCGGACGATATAAGCTATGGGCAGACATGTACATGTGGAGAGTCATATCATCGTGACCCGCAGAGAGTTGCATGGTATTGTTGGGGACTCATATTCCACACATTTAACCATACACTACTACTCTCCACTACATACGTTATCCCCAAAATACATTTTGAGTACTTACAAGAAGTACAGATAAATTCTTGCAGAGTGACTTCTCCTTAATTACTGATAGCAGTTTGATATCATCTCTTGTATTATACTTTGTATTATCCAAATGATAATTCCTATGATATTTCTTATCCTTAGAAGATATATCGCTGTGAAGAATATTAATTTTACTTGTCAAGGGTGAGGATATTTATGAAATGCTAAAATTTTTTCATATCAATTGCACAGCATCTAGAATACTTTGAAGAGCTGGACACATAAAATTTGTTTTTAAAACAACAAAAAAATATGTGTGAAAAATTTCAGAAAGAAACCTCGAACAGTTTTAAATTTATTCTATTTTAAAAATCACCTCCAAAAACAGCATTCTATACAAGAATACCCCCTTAAGAGAATAAAAAAAAAAAAGATTGAATATTACATATAAACAATTATATAATACCGTTCAACAAATACTACAATATTCAAGAAATTTCTTTTGAAGATCGAGTATATCCAAGTGAGCATTTTTATCACGTTGGTTTTTTTAAAAGGTCTTTTGTATATGTTATAAATTCCTTGGTTGCCAAGTTGTCCTAAGTTTGTAGTAAATTTAAGGGTAAAATATAACAAAAAATTCTCTCCGTGCATGTAATAATATCATCAGAAAATACATACCATGACTAATGTTTTCGAAAAATCTCCATAATTCGGAAAATTGGTAGGTGTTCCAATTATATTTCTAGCTGTTTCGGCTAAACTTCTATTGTTAATATGACATCCTGTCGCAGTGGCACCATTCCCAAATTGATAGATGAAATCAACACAATCCATTACATGAATACTTATTATAATTATCCCGCAATTAAAAATTATATATTATTATAAATTTATCTTGTATGCTCTTATGATGTCAGACTGATAATCGTTTTATTCGTTCATCAAAGTATATCACACAAACGCTATTTGTAAGCCGAACAATAGGGTAACTCAGGTATATACGTCACACCTAAGGACAACTCAAATACTACTGCGGCTTGACGCATCCCTCGATATATACCCTTTGCTCTTTCCCACTCCAACTGAATCTTGAAAGATCATTTCTTTCTTTGTTTTGCATTTCTTCCTCTGTTTTGTGTACTGCATCGTGAAAAAATAGCGCAAAATAGATACGTCTACGCAATAAACATCACCCCTTTTCCAAGAAAAAATTTGTTTATGGCACCATGAAACACGAATAGTCCTCGAGTGGATAACGTATTATAAGAAAGGATATTAATAAAGATATCATACATCTATTTCAATTTCAAGTATTTAATATGGCACATACGCCATACATACTTTTTTGTATATTTAATATTTTATATTGGATATTTTGTATTTAATATTTTTTTTACATAGTTTATTTTTTATATGTTTTAAAAATACGATCTGCATGAATTAAATCACATTGTCCTTGTATATCCATGAATTGTGTGATCCATCGAATCCCAGCCATTTCACGTAGGCCTCGTCACTCCCTCCTGTACAGTACTTTTTACACGAGATACGTGTCCGGGGTAAGTCGCACGATGTAACTCGTGATCGTAGAACGTTCCAGCGATAGATTGTCCGCGATAGTCCACCAGCAGATAGGTTACGAGATTAGTACGTTGCACTTTAACGATCTTAAACACCTCGATGATCCAATTCGGCGTGTAACCCTTCTCGAAAATTGTCTTGTATTTGCTGACGCGTACCGAGTCGCCCACTTTGCCGGACCCACGATCTTTATCGCGCTGTACATCGTAACCAAGAGTCTTTCAGCGATCGCGGGGATTACATACGTACAAACACACATATATATATATATATATATATACATACATACATACATACATACATACATACATACATACATACATCATACATCATACATACATACATACGTATATACGTACATATGTACATACGTACATACATACATACATACATATATACATACATACGTACGTACGTACATACATACATACATACATATACTACTACATACCCCAGATAGTAATGCCTGATGATCAAATTTCATCACGTCATGATCTTCTGATATTGATCGAAATGTGATGTATGTCTTGTGATCATATTGTGATGATACACATCATGAGTACAAGTTAGCATGTATATGAGGAAATATATGAGCTCAGATATTGACGTTACTTAGCCAACTCATGATAATCACATGCTGATCCTGGTGGAAATAATTTTACAACAATTACCGCGAGCGCTAGTACCGCATGCTGCCGCGACGCGGCTATATCACGCGTCATTTTCTCGTAATCAAAAATCATCACGCGCTAGTATAAAAGGCGAGCTTGTGAGAAGCCTAATTACAATGTTCTTTACTGCAGATCAACTGAAATGATACCTCTGGTATCACATAGTGCAGAGGTCTGCGAAGCAATTTTTGATAAATTGTTGGATACGTCTTACTTATTTATTCACATGTTTTTAAATAATTATACATACATACATACATACATAATATTTAAAATTATTGTCATTTCGTGAGCTTTATATGCACACAATATGCAGTATTTCATTGAACATTTATGTGTTCATTATGTCACTATTTTGTAAACGTTTATATATATTTCATAACATGTATGCATTCTGAGCAACATATGAGCCCGCATCTGTGTCTATTCTTGCCATCATGTTTTTAATAAACGTGAGTACAATATGTACTCAGAACGAACACATTTTGCTATCTGAGACGTTACCGTTGGGGCTTTGTAACGTACATACATACATACATACATACATACGTACATACGTACATACATACATACATACATACGTACATACGTACATACATACATACATACATACATACATACATACATACATACATACATACGTACATACATACATACATACATATACTACTACATACGTTACAAGTGGTTACTTGTAACGTATGTAGTAGTATACAAGTGGTTACTTGTACTCAGAACGAACACATACTTAGGTTACAAAGCCCCCACGGTAACGTCTCAGATAGCAAAATGTGTTCGTTCTGAGTACAAGTAACCACTTGTATACTACTACATACGTTACAAGTAACCACTTGTAACGTATGTAGTAGTATATGTATGTATGTATGTATGTACGTATGTATGTATGTATGTATGTATGTATGTACGTATGTATGTATGTATGTATGTATGTATGTATGTATGTATGTATGTATGTACGTATGTACGTATGTATGTATGTATGTATGTATGTACGTTACAAAGCCCCAACGGTAACGTCTCAGATAGCAAAATGTGTTCGTTCTGAGTACATATTGTACTCACGTTTATTAAAAACATGATGGCAAGAATAGACACAGATGCGGGCTCATATGTTGCTCAGAATGCATACATGTTATGAAATATATATAAACGTTTACAAAATAGTGACATAATGAACACATAAATGTTCAATGAAATACTGCATATTGTGTGCATATAAAGCTCACGAAATGACAATAATTTTAAATATTACATGCTTAATAAAATTATTTAAAAACATGTGAATAAATAAGTAAGACGTATCCAACAATTTATCAAAAATTGCTTCACAGACCTCTGCACTATGTGACACCAGAGGTATCACTTCAGTTGATCTGCAGTAAAGAACATTGTAATTAGGCTTCTCACAAGCTCGCCTTTTATACTAGCGCGTGATGATTTTTGATTACGAGAAAATGACGCGTGATATAGCCGCGTCGCGGCAGCATGCGGTACTAGCGCTCGCGGTAATTGTTGTAAAATTATTTCCACCAGGATCAGCATGTGATTATCATGAGTTGGCTAAGTAACGTCAATATCTGAGCTCATATATTTCCTCATATACATGCTAACTTGTACTCATGATGTGTATCATCACAATATGATCACAAGACATACATCACATTTCGATCAATATCAGAAGATCATGACGTGATGAAATTTGATCATCAGGCATTACTATCTGGGGTATGTAGTAGTATATGTATGTATGTATGTATGTACGTACGTACGTATGTATGTATATATATGTATGTTTGTATGTATGTACGTATGTACATATGTACGTATGTACGTATGTATGTATGTATGATGCATGATGTATGTACGTATGTATGTATGATGTATGTATGTATGTATGTATGTATGTATGTATGTATGTATATATATATATATATATATATGTTTGTACGTATGTAATCCCCGCGATCGCTGAAAGACTCTTGGTTACGGTGTACAGCGCGATAAAGATCGTGGGTCCGGCAAAGTGGGCGACTCGGTACGCGTCAGCAAATACAAGACAATTTTCGAGAAGGGTTACACGCCGAATTGGATCATCGAGGTGTTTAAGATCGTTAAAGTGCAACGTACTAATCTCGTAACCTATCTGCTGGAGGACTATCGCGGACAATCTATCGGAACGTTCTACAATCACGAGTTACATCGTGCGACTTACCCCGGACACGTATCTTGTGTAAAAAGTACTGTACAGGAGGGAGTGACGAGGCCTACGTGAAATGGCTGGGATTCGATGGATCACACAATTCATGGATACACAAGGACAATGTGATTTAATTCATGCAGATCGTATTTTTAAAACATATAAAAAATAAACTATGTAAAAAAAATATTAAATACAAAATATCCAATATAAAATATTAAATATACAAAAAAGTATGTATGACGTATGTGCCATATTAAATACTTGAAATTGAAATAGATGTATGATATCTTTATTAATATCCTTTCTTATAATACGTTGTCCACTCGAGGACTATTCGTGTTTCATGGTGTCCATAAACAAATTTTTTCTTGGAAAAGGGGTGATGTTTATTGCGTAGACGTATCTATTTTGCGCTATTTTTTCACGATGCAGTACACAAAACAGAGGAAGAAATGCAAAACAAAGAAAGAAATGATCTTTCAAGATTCAGTTGGAGTGGGAAAGAGCAAAGGGTATATATCGAGGGATGCGTCAAGCCGCAGTAGTATTTGAGTTGTCCTTAGGTGTGACGTATATACCTGAGTTACCCTATTGTTCGGCTTACAAATAGCGTTTGTGTGATATACTTTGATGAACGAATAAAACGATTATCAGTCTGACATCATAAGAGCATACAAGATAAATTTATAATAATATATAATTTTTAATTGCGGGATAATTATAATAAGTATTGCATGTAATGGATTGTGTTGATTTCATCTATCAATTTGGGAATGGTGCCACTGCGACAGGATGTCATATTAACAATAGAAGTTTAGCCGAAACAGCTAGAAATATAATTGGAACAATTACCAATTTTCCGAATTATGGAGATTTTTCGAAAACATTAGTCATGCTATGTATTTTCTGATGATATTATTACATGCACGGAGAGAATTTTTTGTTATATTTTACCCTTAAATTCACTACAAACTTGGGACAACTTGGCAACCAAGAAAATTTATAACATATACAAAAGACCTTTTAAAAAAACCAACGTGATAAAAATGCTCACTTGGATATACTCGATCTTCAAAAGAAATTTCTTAAATATTGTAGTATTTGTGAACGGTATTGTAATAATTGTTTATATGTAATATTCAATCTTTTTTTTTTTTTTATTCTCTTAAGGGGGTATTTTTGTATAGAATGCTGTTTTTGGAGGTGATTTTTAAAATAGAATAAATTTAAAACTGTTCGAGGTTTCTTTCTGAAATTTTTCACACATATTTTTTTGTTGTTTTAAAAACAAATTTTATGTGTCCAGCTCTTCAAAGTATTCTAGATGCTGTGCAATTAATATAAAAAATTTTAGCATTTCATAAATATCCTCACCCTTGACAAGTAAAATTAATATTCTTCACAGCGATATATCTTCTAAGGATAAGAAATATCATAGGAATTATCATTTGGATAATACAAAGTATAATACAAGAGATGATATCAAACTGCTATCAGTAATTAAGGAGAAGTCACTCTGCAAGAATTTATCTGTACTTCTTGTAAGTACTCAAAATGTATTTTGGGGATAACGTATGTAGTGGAGAGTAGTAGTGTATGGTTAAATGTGTGGAATATGAGTCCCCAACAATGGCAACAATACCATGCAACTCTCTGCGGGTCACGATGATATGACTCTCCACATGTACATGTCTGCCCATAGCTTATATCGTCCGACAAGATCGTCGATGAGAGCGTCGATCAGGACAATAAATATTGTTGTCGAATTTGTTTACTTAAGTCGGCGCGGTCGAGCGCTCGCGAGAAAACGCGGTTAATTAGTGTAGCGCTATCTTTGGTAGGGGTACACGCGGCCACCACATGTAATCTCATGTATTAAAATTTTATTTTTTATCTTTGCAGGATGAAATAATTCTAAAAAAAATATTAAAAAACCTAGATATGAGATCGTTGAGTTATATGTACGCAGTAAATAAACGTTTCAGAAGAATAACATGGGATCGTAGTCTCTTTAAATTAAAATGTTTAAATTTATGTAATATACAATGTAAAAATTCTACTCACATCCATAATATAATATCTTTTTTTGCACCCACAAGTAAATATTTAAAACAGTTGGATTTAACATCAAGTGGATTTTCTGCTACACATTTGTTAAGATTGATAAAAAAATTTTGCAGGTTTTTAACTCACTTGCGATTAAAAGACTGCGATTCTGTCAATGACTATGTTTTATTCAAAATTTCGAGGATATGTAAAAATTTGAAAGGTAATTAAATTAATTTGATATTATAAATATAAATTGTTAAGATTGCGGGTAAATAGGATATGATACCATAGCCCCTCTCCTAAAAATTTCAGAGCGCTGATTGCGCGTTCCAGAAACATTAATTTCCCCCTCCTTCATCATAGTTTTGGTTGCCGCGTATATTCGATTAATTTTATAACGACGATCAGTCTTGCATCGGTCGCTTGCATCAACGGTCCGCTTCTCCATAACCGAGAGAAAGAATGTATTCCGCTGAAGGAAGTAGCAGCAGCGGTGGCAGACGCATGAATTATTACGTACCGATCCCCGATGATGAAACTCCATCGTACGAGAACAAATGTAACAAGTAAGTTTTCGTTTTTTCTTAAATTATAAAGCTTTATATTTTTTTAAAATTGTAAATTATAAATTGCAAATTATAAATTGTATTTTTTAAATTACTAATTTCGTTATTTTTTTTACAGCATTTCGTTGGAGCGTCGCGCGGTTCGTATACTCAGCAGACGATACGCGTTGACGGCTACGGGATACAAATTCCTCGAAATTGGCGTCAACGTGGGTCCACCGAGTTACGTGGAGATCGCCGTAGGAGATCATCGAGGAACGGAATTGATACTGTCCCACGAAACGTGGAAGGGATTCTACGAACAACGACTGAACATTCAGAATTTCCTTCGATGTTGTAAAAATACGTGCGATTTTATAAGCGTTGGACCGCTAACATTGAGAATTTGTACGATTAACGGTGTCAAACTCGTACGTCTCGAGTCTTTAAACGTACGCTTAACGATGGTCAAATCAACGTTACACCGTATGCTCGATCTTGATATGTGCATCGACGCGATGTTCCATCGATTGAGTAGAATTGTCGAGACGGTCGATGTCAAGTTCTCGCAATTCTCAAAAATCGCGTCCACCGTAAGGGATCCTACGCAAGTATTGAATGTAATACGCGATAGCGATGCCTTCGATAAACATCATCTCGTCGATTGTGAGCTCGCAGCTTTATTTTTTAGTGCGCTTCCTTAGTACGTAAAAACAAAAAATATGTAAAAAGAAGAAGAATAAAAAATGTATTTTTTAAAATATAAATTATGACTTAATTTCTTCACACGCATTTCCATTCGAGTCGTATATGCAACGTTCTATAGAACTCAGGCCACTTGAAATTTAAGGTATCGTATATCGTAAACTGTGAAGCGACGCACCGACGACGCTCGCATATGGTACCGATGCTCCGACGGATCCTCGCCATTGTAGTGCGAGATATATTTTATCTTAATTACTTTTCTCTGAGCTCTGGTGACTCTTTGACCGCTCCGTTCTACAACCGTCGTTGAATTCAGTCTCATCGTGGCCGTGAGCATGCAAACGTGTTTCGAGCGAATACATTTTTTTAAGGATTAGTGACGCAATTAGTCACCTTTGTGATTGTTTTTTTGTGTTTTTTGTAATTATACTGTTTTTTGTGATGCCTCCTTTTGAAAATCTTAGACGTATTGTCAAGTTTGACTTTGTTAACGACTCTGACAGTGATCAGGAGGAGAGGCTCGCTATTCCTGAACCCGCGCGTCAGCCACGCGGTATCGGACGCGGGCGTGCTGCTCCCCTGCGTCAACTCGGGTTCGGACGCGGGCTGGTGCGACTGAACATTAACATCGCAGAATTTTACAATTCCGATTACTTTGAATTTGAAGTCATTGAAGACAGTGATAGTGACAGTGATAGCGATATTGCTGCTCCCGAACCCCCGCGTCAGTCACCCGCCATCGGACGCGGGCGGGCGCAATTGCTCGCGCACCGCGCGGCCCTTGGACGCGGGCGGGCGCAACGTTACGTCGAAGCCCTCGCGCAGGGTCGCGCGTACGTTCCAACGGAGGAGGATGAGAGATTGGTGGACGAGTTGGCGTTCGACGTACATATCGCGGGTCCTCCTCCCATCAACCGCCGCCCTGGTGCCCAAAATCCGCAGGAGTCTTTGCTGGCTGCGTTGAGACGAAGGCAGGGCCGCGGTCATGGTACCCCTCCTCGTCGAGACTAAGGTAAATTTTTTTTCTAAATTAATAACGCGGGAGCGAGAGAGAGAGACAAGAGCGCGCCGTGTGACGTCATGCGAACCGACGCGGCTGTACGCGGACCCTCTCACCCCGCGGCGTGCCAAAAACACGAACGTCCCCCCCCCCCCCCCTCGGACCATCGCCCTAGAATGCGGACACCTACCCCCCTCCCCGCGGACCCCCTCGCCCTCGGTCAAACGGCGACAATGGATGCTATGCGTTTCATATAATTGTCGTTGGACATATTTTGTTTATACATTCCAGCAGCCGGACATCGGCGCTCACTTTTTGTAATATGCCGCGCCATAACCGAATACCGCCCGCGACGGTTAAATCGACAGCGGCTCTTCCTAGAAAAAAACATGAAAAGGACTTCGCAACGGTTGAATCGTCATCGGAGACAAATTTTTATCAATTGTTTACCTCGGCCATTTTATCTTTAAACCGTCGTCGGACCATCGACGCTCGCTTTTGTAGTTGAGACGCCGTACCGAGATGGCGGCTCGCATATTCCTACAGGGGTGAGATCATTGCAACATGACAAGTTGTTTTGTTTATTCATCGATAAAAATTCCAGCAGAGGACGTAACTGCGCCCGTTAGCCTTGGTATCCGCGCCGAAAACGCGAACAGTCCCCTCCCTCCTCCTCCTCGCCCTAGAACGCGGACACCTACCCCCCCCCCTGCTTCGACCACGCCATGGTAATGCCCAAGGGCGCAGGGGGTAGTTAACGACCAAATTGAAAAACATATAGCCCCCGGACTAGCAACATAATATCTCCCCTCCCACTCGGCGGCACCCCCTTTGTCACGATATTTATAAATATTTATAACACATGTCCAACGCGCTAAACGCCGACACCTCCCCTCCCCCTCCCCCCGACCCCACCCCTCGCCCTAAATCGCGGACACCTTCCCCCCTCCGCGGACCCCCTCGCCCTCGAAGTTACCCCCCGCCCCGCTCCCCCCTCAGATCCCGAGTTAGGTAGCACATTTACTCCCTACTATCTTTTTACTTCTTTCGTTTCAAAAATAAGTAAATTATCATCGAAGAGAATGAAAAAATCATAAGGGTGGTAATATTCTAGGTGAATTGCAAGTTTCTGACAAAACGTATGCGCATTCCATATTTTAGAGGTATTTTCATGCCGACTCGTTACCGATCGGCGGTATACGTCGAAACGAGAGCGGTATCGTGAATTTGGATAATGCCGAGGGACCCGGTACTCACTGGGTGGCGTACGCGAAGAGAGGAGATCGTGCCATATATTTCGACAGTTTCGGCAATCTTCGACCGCCGAAAGAATTGGTGCGATATTTCGAACCGAGCGTGACGAAGATAGAGTACAATCGCACGCCTTATCAGCGCTACGATCAGAGCAATTGCGGACAACTGTGTCTGCGCTTTCTACAGTCGGTTGACAATCAATTTAAAGACCGGCGTTACGATGTTTAATCTCAGTATTCGTTCAAACATGTCACTGACATTTACGCTCACCGGCAAGAGCAGCATCCTCGCGGTGAGCTACTTTCCCGCCGTGGATTTGAGCGATGGCGATTACGAGCTCGGTCTGACAGATTTTGAAACCTATAACACGATACCGAATGTAAATTCGTCGAACAATAAATTCTACTATGACGACGACGACGACGACGACAACAAGGAGATTACCATTCCCGAAGGATCGTACGAACTGCGTGATATAGACATGTATCTGAAACGCGCTCTTTTATGGAACCAATCCAGTATTGTCTCGACAAACGAAGATGAACCCGCACCCATTGATTGTTATTCGAGCTAATAACAATACGATGAAGAGAGAGATCAAGTGCGCTTATCGGATAAATTTCACTAAACCGAACAACATTGGATCGCTGCTAGGATTTTCAGCGAATCGCGTGCTAGAGTCGCGACAATGGCACGAATCGGATGTTCCGATAAATATCATCAACGTAAACATTATTCGCATAGAGTGTAACGTGACCGCGGGTGCGTACAGCAACGACAAGCACGTGCACACGATACACGAGTTTTCACCGAGTGTGCCTCCTGGATATAAGATATCGGAAACGCCGGCACAGATCATTTACCTTCCGATCATCGTACGGAGCATTTCGGACTTGACGCTTCGCGTCGTGGATCAGGACGGTCGATTGATTGATTTTCGTGGAGAGGAGATCACCGTTAGACTGCATGTACGAAGACGACAGCGATAACGTGAGATGCTCGTACTGAACGAAGCTGAGCAGGTGCAACAGACAGAGAAACAAAATTAGAGAGACAATCCGATCGCCAAGAAGAAACTCACCGCGTCGAACGTTTGAATTTTTGAAATCATTGGGTTTCGCCGTACGAATGGCTAATCTTAAACATTGGAGGTGAACCGATCTTTGACGACAGCGTCGTCAAGATTGAGACACACACGTGCAATCCGTACGCCAACACAACGTTTGGACATAACGATGAGATAAGAATACCCATACAACAGCAGGATTTATACACGTTGCCGTGCGAGAGCTTTCTCTACGTTGAAGGAAGATTGACGATAAAGAGAAAAATGACGCGTCTGAGACAAACGCTTGCGAATAATTGCGTGGCGTTCATGTTTGACGAAATTCGATACGAGCTCAATGGCGTGGAGATTGATCGCAACAGAAACGTTGGAATAACCAGTACCATCAAGAACTATGTATCGTTTACAAATGACAAAGCAAAAATTATGCAAAATGCCGGATGGGACATTTCTCACCCGAGGGATATTTCAACTATTGCGTACCGCTCAACCATTGTTGGGCTTTTGCGAGGATTACAAACGCGTGGTTGTTAACGCTCGTCACGAATTAATTTTGATACGAGCGCGCAGCGATAACAATTGCATTGTGGGAAATCTGCGGCGGACGGAGCGGAAATTGAATTGTTTAAGTACAGTGGCGAATGCCTCACGTCACATTAAACGAGATCAATAAGCTATCCATGCTACGGGCCTTGGAAAGCGGGCGATATCTTAGTGTTAGTTTCCGTTCGTGGGATCTGTATGAGTACCCTATGTTGCAGAGCACGACCAAGCATTCGTGGGCCGTTAAAACGGCGACTCAGCTGGAGAAGCCGCGGTACGTTATCTTTGCGCTGCAGACCGGACGCAAGAATATCATGTCGCAAGATGTTAGCGTATTCGATGACTGTAACTTGACCAACGTGAAACTTTATCTAAACTCTGAATTTTATCCGTACGATGACTTGAATCTGGATTTTGGCAAAAATCGATACGCCGTCCTTTTCGATATGTATGCGCGTTTTCGTAAAACTTATTACGGATACGACTGCTTCGATACGCTTTGCACCGTGGTTACATTCCTGACAAAAGGACCTTTTGTTGTCATTGATTGCTCGCGACAAAACGAATCTGTCAAGAGCGCCACCGTGGATGTGCGAATAGAATTTGACTGTAAAGAGAATGTACCGGCAAATACTACCGCCTATTGTCTCGTCTTACATGATCGCGTAATCGAATACTGTCCGTTGTCGAACGTAGTGCGCAAAATCATGTAAATTGCAATATCAGCGGATATTGCGATATAAGAGGCACTGATGTACCACGATAAGCTACAGATTGCTCCGTCGTTTCGTCATGATCGTACCAACGTTTGTCGATCTGCAGGGATTCACCGTCGGGATGAAATTTGTCGTAAAGGAGGTGGCGGTTCTGAGAAACGGGGCCGTTTTGGCGCATTACATTTTTACATGTCCCATGCCATGGAGTCTCCTCATGAAATCCGACAAGTCGTGCGCTTCCTGGTTGATTGCAAATCACCATGGACTACGATGGGAGGATGGAAACGTACCGTACAGCATGGCGAAACATCTAATTACATCGGCCGTGCTTGGAGAGGGTGACGAGACGTCGACTCTTGTGTACGTTAAGGGATGTCAGAAACGAGAATGGCTGGTGGATCTACTTGAGAATAAAGCGAGAAAAAGTCTAAACATTGAGACTTTGGATGCGGATTATGAAGATATCGAATCTTTAAATAATCTAGATGTTACTAATACTATAAGATGTGAAAAACATGTTAAGAATTGCGCGTTACAAAATGTATTAAAAATATCTAACTGGTGGTCGCGACACCAGAAATATGTATGATTTTTTTTAAATAAACTATAGATGTATACACATATAACTGTTTTATTTCCTTTTCCCACATAGTATAATATAGATGTTTT
Organism: Temnothorax unifasciatus; assembly: GCA_030770225.1. Taxonomy (NCBI): domain Eukaryota; kingdom Metazoa; phylum Arthropoda; class Insecta; order Hymenoptera; family Formicidae; genus Temnothorax; species Temnothorax unifasciatus. The sequence goes on from JASTWK010002024.1 coordinate 17,074, forward strand.
AGTTGTTCAAAAGCTGTTTTAGCTGTTTAATAGCTGTTTTAAATGGTGTTTTAGCTGTTTGATAGCTGTTTTTAAAGGTGTTTTAGCTGTTTAATAGCTGTTTTGACAGTTATTTTTAGTTGTTTTGAAATATGTTTTAAAGATGTTTGATAGCAGTTATCCAGATCAAATGACCGAAAGTCACGTTATTGTTTTCATGAACATACGTGTCTCGCGGTGCCTTCATCGCAGGACACGTGCAAAACTGCACATCGTAGATTTTTCGGAAGGCGCATCCGTACGGATGCTGAGATCACGATGAAATAGATATGATAAACAAAACCAAACAAAATGTGACAATAGCGAGATGTAGAAGGATGAATTTGATGGTACGCTCAGTAGTCGAGGACTAGAAGTAAGAGCGGTCGGTTGGCGTGCTTGTTTGTGCGACTTATACAATTCGTTCGCCATCTTAAGACAATTAAAACATTTAAAACATTAGATTTAAACCACTTAAAACATTAGATTTAAAAGTAGTGAGTGCAAGTGTGGAAAAAAAATGGATTTCGAGGAATTGTTTGAAGGACATGAAATGGAAGTTGAAGCAAACGAGGAAGAAATGGAAGTGAAGCAAACTGCCTGAGAAATGGATGTAGATGAAGAGGAGGAAATGGATGTTGATGATGACGCAGTATTGTCCGATGATTCATGTTATAATAGTGAAATGTCTGAGGATGTTTCGGAAGAAATATTCAGAGTCATGAATCAAGCTGAAATAAATACATTAAATCCTCTTACACGGATGTGCTGCACGAATTTCTACTTTACACCAGGACAGACAAAGTTTTGTGCGTCATGCATCATCAGACTGAGTGGATTATTCTTGATGCTGTATGTTTGTCGAAAACATGAGACATGTCCGCTGATTCTCATGAACGGACATTTCTGCTCATCCTGCGGAGATCCATTGTATATCATTTTACCGTGTAATATGTGCCTATGTGTGTATTCGTGTAAATATTGACTGTTTAGACTGCAGTATTTTTAAAAATATTTTAAGTGTATATCATCTAAATTTAAGAGACCTATACTGCTAAGAGACTAACAATACGTGTAATAATAAGTGTAACAATAAGTGTAAAAACAAAAAAAACAATCAATGTTGTGTCACACACACACACACACACACACACACACACACACACACACAGTGCGGAAGGTGACTGAGAGCCGGAAACACATCCACGATGTAAGCAATTTTTTACAATATAAACGTGAACGAGGCCGGCGCGAGAGGAACCGCGCTGAGGGCCGGGAACGCGATGGGTACGTCACACCGCCGCGGCCGTAACGCGGTCGCCCCTACCCCCGGCGCGTGAAACGCGGTACCCCGCGCGCCGCCGCGGTCCCCCACCCCGCGGCGAAAACGCGGTACCCCCCCCGCGACGCACGAAAACGCGGTACCCCCCCTCCCCCGCCCCCGCGACGCACGAAAACGCGTACTCTCCCTCCCCCCCCGCCACCGCGACGCATGAAAACGCGGTACCCCCCTCCCCGCCCCCGCGACGCGCGCGGTACCCCCCCCCTCCCCCGGCGACTATCGCGGTCCCCCCTCCCCCGCCCCCGCGGTATCTCCCCCCCGCGGTATCCCCCCCCCCGCGGTATCCCCCCCGCGGTATCCCCCCCGCGGTATCCCCCCCCCCGCGTATCCCCCCGCCCCTCACCCCCTCACCCCCCTCGGAGCTTTCGAGTTAGAACCGGCTAGCTTACCTACTTATATATATATATATATATTATATTTATATATATATATTAATATATATCTATATATAACTATATATATATATATATATATATATATATATATAATATGGGGGCTTATCCGAGAGCGGTTTGTACCGCGCGGCTAGCCCGCGCGGTCGAAACCGCTCGTGTGCACGATCTGTTCAGGTCTGTCGCGGCGGAACCGCGTGGTCGAAACCGCTCATGTGCGCGGTCTACCGCGCTACAGAATGCCCGAGCCCTAACACGGAATCCGAGAAAGAATAATTATGTTTGCAGTATTTGCCGTAAACCATAACCTACTTCAGTCTTTGTATACAATAATTGCAAGACGTTCAAGTAATTGTGTAAGGTTTACTGCAAATATAATTATTATTCCTCGTCGGATCCCGAGTTGTGCAGCTCTTAGAGCCAACGTTCCATTACTACAAGGTATAGAAGCTTTTATTTCTAACAACAAAATTTATTGAGAACGTTAAAAATATGTTACTTTATAAAAAGTAATACTCATGTATATTTTTTCAGTCATATTTTTCTACATCTTGCAATTACCGTGAAGACGTTGAAGTAATTGTGTAAGGCTTTCTGCAAATATAATTATTATTCTTCGTCGGATCCTGTGTTGTGCAGCGTCTTTGAGCCAACGCTTTATTCATCTGCAAAGGTAATCTTTATTTCCAGCAACAAAAGAATCCCGCACGGTAGGGGTGTCAGATTTGAGCCGGGATTCACACGAGAGTCGACTAGTGGGAAACACGCACGCAAGAGAAAGCATGTAGCTGCGAGCACAAATACCTGCTTTCTCCTAAAATCTTTACAAACGAATGTGCGATGAATTGCTCCTGGAAAGGCATTCGCAAAAATTTTAAAGTCTTCGACTTGTATTTATTAAAATTATGAAAGTATATTGTACATATTATGTTATTAATCTGTTATTAATCTGTTAACCGAAATCTTTTTTTACATTGTTTTGCTAACTCCATATTATCTTTTTTTCAGGATAAATAACTACACAACACGCAACTTTGACAGAGGCTGAATTTGATAATATAGTGGCGGAACGGCTACGTTTTGCGAAATAAAGAAAGCAGAGAGGAGAGAAAGAAAAACACAATCAAACAGGGACAAACTAATGAAGAAAATAAATAACTTCTTCTAGAAGCAAATACGTTTGTACGTCGAGTCGAGGTATTTACGGTTATATTCTCATGACTGACATGCGATTAACATTATTATATGATGCGCGAGTATACAAAATCACCTCGGTGCGCCAAAGCACATCTGCCGAGCGTTTTGCTCTTTTACATATTAGCCCGTTTCTTCGTGAGGAAATGTACCTAACCTGATGTTCCTAAAAGTGAAATTTCTAACTTGGGGAGGAACTCGTGAAATACTATATATTTTCTATGATCAGTGCACAATACGTTTTGATAATTTTGATAAGTGGAAACCGGAGCTTTGATCCAAATTTTTTAAAAGACTCAGCGTAGCATGTGCAGATGTTTACATTACGAAATCTGCACATTATAAATAATTTTACTTTACCCAGTGAACACATTTATAACGGCAATATAACATGGAAGTTACATGTAATATCACAATGTTTATTCTTGTGTTATAAGGGCTACATAACATGGAAGTAACATGCAATTTAACATTGTTATATGCAGGTAATATAACTGTTATATATCTTTTGG
>JASTWK010002025.1:0-20507 GCA_030770225.1 Temnothorax unifasciatus
TTTTCGACTATACAAGATATGAATTTAAACAAGGTCCACAGAATTTTCTGTTTTAAGGGGTTATATCCACTTAGGACAGTAAAAAGCTATTTTTTAGAAGCTATCCTGGAGGTATTTTACTACCACTTTAAAACAAGCAAAATTTTACACATTACTTGGTAGTCACTTTTAAGTATAATCGGTTCAAAGTTTTTTGTTTAAAAAAGAATGATGTTTACGGCCGCTATAGCCGACGTCCGGGAGCATCTCTAAAAAAACGTAGTCTTGTCGGTGACCACTCTATCTCTGGACTGAATCATCTGAAATCAAAAACCAAAAGATTTCGTTAATATAATATATTATCTAGTATTGTACATCGAAGGAATAAACAAAATATAATTTTAAAAAAAAATGGCGGCTTCTAAAAACAAAATTTCGATTTTTGCTATAAATTTGTTTGTTTAGAGAAGCCACCATTTTTGTTAAAATTAATATTTTGCTGTATTCCTTCGATTAAATACTAGATAATATATTATATTAACAAAATCTTTTTGGTTTTTTGATTTCAGATGATCCAGAGATAGAGTGGTCACCGCAAGACACCGAGATGCTCCCGGACGTCGGCTATAGTGGCCTTAAAAATCATTATTTTTAAGCAAAAAAATTTGAGATTATACTTAAAAGTGACTACAATAAGTGTGTAAAATTTTGTGTTTTTAAATTAAAATGCCTTTCCAGGATAAATTCTTAAAAAATCGCTTCTTTTTCGGGCTCCTAAGTGGATATAACCCCTTAATCTGAAATTAGCAATAGTTTTTTAAACAAAAATTTTTTTATAAAAAATTATTTAATTGATTGCTTATTTATTGCTTAACAATCAACTTACTCAACATCTAAACGCTTTTAAAATTAAGATCCAGAAACGCGGAATATGTCGTGACCATTTTTATTAATTATGTTAATTGAATATGTGATTTTTCCGCTTTGTTCGCGCAGAAAATGGAACTGTAAGGCTGATGTTAATTAAATTGAAAGAATTTTTGCTTGCGCGGAATTTTCAATCCCCGTCCGATATCGAACTCATTCTTCGAGCGATCGTTATCGCAGGGCCATTTCAGCACGGTAGCATTATAGGAAAACGACTGTCGTCGTGAGTCACCGGTGAAATGCAGGCGACGTTCCTAATACACTATCGATCCTAATAATGGATCCTAATAATGGATCGTACTCGACCCGACATCTCCCTCCCTTTCTTTTAGATATCTAGGTAGTGAAACGACGCAAATAGTGAGTAAATGCAGTGAAGACATTTCTCTCTTATTTTTTCTATGAATGTATCCACGTAATGTATTGTTTCTCACTTTCCTTTGCCTTTTATATAGTATCACGTACGGTACAGATCCGTACAGGATCATGGCGCGATTAGATTATATTATTAATGAACTTACGGTGAATATCGCTAATTTTACCGGAACCTGGCAGCTTTTTAATATTTTTCTCACAGCCAGACCGAGAGTCGGATTTTTTCTTTTGTAGAAATTGCATGGTCAAGATATATTACATGATTACATATTTTACTCGCTGTTACTACTGTTTTTTAACAATCCACGGATATATCGCTACGTTTTAACTGCCTGCGTAGCGGCTTAATTAAAAGCATGCTTTTGTGCCTCAGAACTCTCATTGATAATAATTCATTCTCGCAGCGTATTCGAGCAATATCGAAAAAAAATTATGGAGTATATAAAAATCAATTACCGCGTTAAAACTATGGAGCTGTTTTCTGTTACTTTTAAAGTTGCTGTAAAGCAAGATATGCGAAATATTCTATATTTTCGATTCTACTCGGATTGTATCCAGCACAGAATAATATGCATGCCATATATGGCATATTCTTTTCTACTCTTGATCCATTAAATTATGTATTCATGCACGAACGCGTGCTCGCGCGTACGCACACAATTTCGATAACAATATAACCGGATAATACATTGCAAGGATAATATAGAGGTAATACAGATAATATGGTAATACTTTTCGGTACGGTAACGTAGATTCAATATGTATTAGTCCTAATCGCGCTAACCATTACGAGTTATACCTGTGTCTGGTCATTTTATTGCAGGTATTGGCGATATGATTCTAAGTGCTACAAATGCAAATATGTGCAAATGCAGATTTTTCCGCTCGTGTCAATTCAATAAATCTGTCGTAACGCTGTAGAATGTAATTATGCTGCTTGTGGAATTCGTGAATAATCGCGTGAAATTTTACACAAGTGAGTAATACACAAATGCCAATTATAATAAAAGAAATACTACATTCGTTAATTGTGATTACACACACATTGTGTATTTAATCATTTATAATTAAAACATCGAAATATAATTCTTTAAAAGCAGATGTTTAATTCTCATTGTTATTCACTTGTTTATTTCTAGGTATAGAACGTATAGGTTATTAAAATTAATTATGACATGCATATAATCTAATTACAAAATTATTAATTTTAATATCTGTTTATATTAATTATGTGACATAATCGACGACAATTTAGCGGTGAAGCATTTAACTTGCACACCTTGAATAACTTGTAAATTATGCGTTGTAACAATAAAAAATTATTACATTCAAAAGTTGCACGATTTCAATATTGTACATGTACTTTTTTTTATAAATGGTAACGTTTCAGAGATTTAAAAGTCAACTTTGATTTTTAATGGTATATTACATTTTTTTATGTCGCGGTTAGAAAGTATTTATTTGTATTTTGACGTAGAACTACGTCTTTCTCCGCGGTATGGGGGGTATCCACGGATGTAACGATGTAACGAAAATATGTCACACTTTGAACGTTTAGATCTTCGCAACTAATAATCGTAGAGTAATCATTGACATCTCATTTTAAAGCTTAAGAAGTCCCATTTATGATAAATCCAGCCCGAACTCTCTATTTCTTTCCGTTCAGATATAATAGCGTTAGAAAGTTTAGCTAAATTTCTTGTAGATGTAACGAAAATATGTCACACTTTGAACGTTTAGATCTTCGCAACTAATAATCGTAGAGTAATCATTGACATCTCATTTTAAAGCTTAAGAAGTCCCATTTATGAAAAATCCAGACCGAACTTTCTATTTTTTTCCGTTTCGTTATAGTAGCGTTTTAAAGTTTCGCAAAATTTCTTGTACATGCAACGAAAACATGTCACACTTTGAACGTTTATATCTTCGAAACTAATAATCGTAGAGTAATCATTGACATCTCAATTTAAAGCTTAAGAAATCCCCTTTATGAAAAATCTAGACCGAACTCTCTATTTCTTTCCGTTTCGTTATAGTAGCGTTTTAAAGTTTCGCAAAATTTCTTGTAGATGCAACGAAAACATGTCACACTTTGAACGTTTATATCTTCGAAACTAATAATCGTAGAGTAATCATTGACATTTCAATTTAAAGCTTAAGAAGTCCCTTTTATGAAAAATCCAGACCGAATTCTCTATTTCTTTCCGTTTCGTTATAGTAGCGTTTTAAAGTTTCGTAAAATTTCTTGTAGATTCAACGAAAACATGTCTCACTTTGAACGTTTAAATCTTTGAAACTATTAATCGTAGACTAATAAATGACATCTCATTTTAAAGCTTAAAAGGAGTCCCTTTTATGAAAAATCCCGACCGAACTCTCTATTTGTTACCGTTTCGATATAGTAGAGTTTGAAAGTTTAGCTAAATTCTTGTTAGTAAACGCTGCATTGAATTTTGCGATAGAACAGTACGTATAACTTAATTTTTTTAAGTAAGAAAATCCAAATAGAAATCAGCGATAAGATTGAAGAGGATCTACAAAATAATAAGCATGGTTTATAAGATAAAAAAATCTTTAACTTTGTGCATACATGTATCCACGCATTCACATCCCTATATATATGCACAACACACACACACGCACGCACGCACGCACGCACGCACGCACGCACGCACGCACGCACGCACGCACGCACGCACGCACGCACGCACGCACGCACACGCACACGCACACGCACACGCACACGCACACGTACACGCATGGAATATTGCAATGAGTTCATATATCTTTAGTTCCCCTGTGAAATGTAAGTAAAATTAATATAGATGAAAAATAAAAAATATAACAATATTTGAAGTTTCAAAAAATCGTTTTTCAGATATTGATTGATGTGTTAACTGTGAGACGGCTATAACGAGAAAAGAACAAACGATCATACAATTCTTGCACAAAAAAAACAAAGTGTACAGCGACTTTGGACAAAGATTAACATGCGAGTATTCTGTAAGCTTTATTATTCGAGTAGCGTGGGCATTCTAACTTAAATTATATGAGTATCTTATGCTTTCTGACATAAAAGTAAATATAGAAAAATATTTATTGTTTTATTTCTTTAAAATAAATTAATGTTTGAAAAAATCAAACAGGCACAGTAACAACTGTGCCGCAAACACGTAGAACTACGTCTACTGCACAGTATGGGCACAGCAACAACTGTGCCGCAAGCAACACGTAGAACTACGTCAACTGTCACTGATGATGATTGACGTGATTAAGGAAGGCCAAGGCCCACACCGGGCTATAGCGCCGAGTTCATCATCAGTGACAGTTGACGTAGTTCTACGTTGTTGCTTAAAAAATAAACAACAAACAAAAACAAAAAAAAAAGCAACAACGTAGAAATACGTCAACTGTCACTGATGATGAACTCGGCGGTATAGCCCGGTGTGGGCCTTGGCCTTCCTTAATCACGTCAATCATCATCAGTGACAGTTGACGTAGTTCTACGTGTTGCTTGCGGCACAGTTGTTGCTGTGCCCATACTGTGCAGTAGACGTAGTTCTACGTGTTTGCGGCACAGTTGTTACTGTGCCTGTTTTTTATAAAAATAATGACAAAAACAAAATATCCTTAGAAAAATTATCCTGTAAAAAACAGTAATAATTTGAAAATATTTTATAGCTGTACTTCCAAAAACCTCCGTGCTCCGATTTAGTTGAAACTTTGTGAATAGGTGCCTTTTAGATAAAAAAGACATATACCAAAAGGATTTTTTGCAACTCCAAAGTTTAGCAACTTTTTTTACATTTTTAACTTGCTTCCTCCGCGCATACATTTTCCACGCGAAACGAGGTGTCACAGGGTTTACAACTTTCCATGCGTGGAAAGCTCACGCATGGACTTTGGAGGCACACTATGTGTCTAGTTTAATAATAGTGGAACCCCCCGCACACACAGGGGGGCGGAACCTACTGCCTTCACTCATACACTTTTCACGCGAACCGAGGTTTACCCCCACACCCCCTGCTTTTGGGGAAGTGCGGTAGCCTCTCCCCCGCTTACGTGTGTACTGTTTCTCTCTCTCTCTCTCTCTCTCTCTCTCTCTCTCTCTCTCTCACTGCTAATTATGTGTATATTATTATACTATGTGATAAATTATATAAATTGATATCTCGAAAACTATGCATCGTAGTTTACAACGTTTCTGATTTTCTGAAGTTTCGCCAATGATGTTTATGTTATGACTTTGACGGGTATGACTTCATGGTTGTTGACATTACTTGAGAACTGTTTACGGTCGTTTTCGGATACATAGGTTAGTTGACGCGCTTTAAACTCTTAAATACTTTTAAAGCGCGTCACTAACCTACTATAATTCCAGTCAACTTTTACGTTTAATATCTCGCTTTGTGGGGCAGAGCGACACTTTTTTCTGCCAAATTCGGTCGTTTTGTGCAAAAACGCGTCGATTAATCTTAAGTTCAACGAAATCGGTGAGGAGGCCACTATTCTTCAGATTTACCAAAAATGTTAAAAAAGTTGCTAAACTTTGGAGTCGCAAAAAATCCTTTTGTTATATGTCTTTTTTATCTAAAAGGAATCTATTACAAAGTTTGACCTAAATCTGAGCACGGACGTACGTTTTCGGAAGTTTCGCCCATTTTATTCTATTATTACGATTGTATTTTCAACTACAATGATATCAGGACGCCAAGTGAACATAATAAATTAGTAACGTCTGATTTTTTAAATCATATTTTTTCATTATACTTGTTATGTACCTGTTTTTTTTACATATTACATCACTGTTTGTTGGGTATATGTTACTAACTAAGAGTAGTTCGTTACTGTTACTCATGACCAATTAATAAAAGTAACTCGTTATCGTTATTTTCATTTATAACAACGTTACAAGGAATCCGTTACTTCCCAACCTTGTATCATATTCCAAATATACAAGCAAGAAAATTAGAAAAAAAAAATTTACTGAGATTTACACGAAAAGTACTTGGCGTTCCCGGATCGTATTAACAACTTTAATGTTATATAATATGAACGCAACGAATCGATTGAGCCCACCCAGAAACGCATCGTTCAGCCGTTACAGTCAAACGATAAATCTTCCCTGCGCTCAACTAGTCGGACGGCATAAGTATAAATAAAGTCCGTGGCTTGTTTCGCGTATAGTATAGGTACACTTGATTCGAGACACTACCGTGTCTCTTGATAGTCTAAATAAAAACGTATTACTATTTATCGATTCAAATCCTCATAAATAACGAAATATTCAAGATATTTATGTTTAACATAAATAATCTTAGCTTATTGTTATTGTTACGATCGTCTGTTCTTTAAAGTAAGTATATTAATACAATAATACGTAATTTATTAATCAATAATGAAACAACACTCTAAATTATTTCTGAATTGTTACCAAAGATATCAATTTTCAAAAACGATTTCCAAATCAATCGTCGTAGAGAATTTTTATGGCACCCCGTGTACCAGATTTAACGTCATTGGTTTAAGAATGGGTCTAAAAATGTAAAAAATTTGTTTTTACTTAAATTTACAATAATTCATTTTGTTACATTTCTGGACGTCTCCTACAACGTCTTTTACCGTATGTACAATATAATTTTGTTATTTATTACCTTTCGATCTTAGTTACCGTTTGATAGCCGGACGATTTGGTTTTCATTTTATAACATAACTGCTAACATTTTATATTATAACTGTCTTTTTGATTGTACCATTAACTCAAGTCTACCGATGATCTACTCTTAAAATATGACTTACCATTTGATGTTTTACTAAGACTTTATTTTTTACGTTCTTTAAACTTTTTGAATAAATTGACTTTTTATCTCTTTTTTTGTGTCAGCTTTTTGTCAATTTTGTTTCGATTATAGTATAGGCTATGATCATTAACTAAAATTTTATTTTGATCTCTTCCGACGAAATATACTACTCTTAGACTATTTAATCTGGAAATATTTATTTGTAATTCTTCAGAGAACGTGAGATTACTTTATTTTATTTATTATCGCATCGCTGAAAATCGGCTCAAATAGAGCCGAAACGTTCGATGTAATCGAATAAACGTGAAATTCACGTTCTCTCATGACGTTTACAATTCACTTCGTTCTCGCTTGAGTAATGTATAAAATCTTTTGCACGCTGTCGCATATGTTTCTTTTGCGATTTGTACGGAGATAAAAGAAATTCTAATTGCATGTCGTTGATTCACTTAATTGCTGTAGTTTATTTGGAATCAGTTGTTATTGGTTAAGTTTTTGTTTAACACATCACTCAAAAGATATATATGTACATATATATATTACAGAAAAATTGACTTGCAATATTCAACATGTATCGCGTTGTTGTCGCATTATCCAACTCGATTACAGGTAGGTAGATTCGTCTCGCTCGGCGATTGACTCGTCTGCTTATCTGCACGTTATCTATATCTATACATTGACCGTGACACTGTCGCAGGTCAGCTTTGGATACTGTTGTTGCATAGAGCTTCAGATCATCTGACTATTAACTGCTTTCCTAAGTATCTCATTTAGTTAAGGATGCGTTTACTGCTTAAGCGGCCAGATATCTCATGTCTATATATATAGTCCTATGTTATGGCTTAATATCTACTCATTGCTGTGTTTTCCTTTTTTGAAGAATTTTTTTCTTCTAGCTGTTACTACTGCGCAGTTTTACAAGTCTTTTTAGACAAAGTCTAATGTTCTGCAAAAATGTTTTCGATTGATTCCACTGCTGCCACTAATTTTGTACTTTCCCTGAGATAAAAATATTTTACTGAAATTCTCTCTCAATTGACCCCATTTTATTATTATATCATAAGTTTCATGATACCTAACATAAAAGAAATTTTGTTATTACTTTTTAATAGTATAATTTAACTCTTCTTATATTTTTTATATTCACAGTATTGCAGTACGTTTTATAAGGAAAATTATTATTTTGAAATATATTCAATAATTTTTCAACAACTTTTATTTTACTTTACATCGATTTCGTAGTACTTTCAGCAAAATATTTCCATTGGAGCCATGGCACCTGCTGAAAATATTATAAAATTGATAAAAAGTGAAATAAAAGTTATTAAAAAATTATTGAATATTTTTCAAAATAAATAATAATTTTCCTTATAAAATGTAATGTAATGTAGTGAAATATAAGAAAAAAGTTAAATTATACTGTTAAAAAGTAATAACTGTTAGTCATCATAAAATTTACTGAATTTAATTGAAAAAAAAAAAAAAATTTTTATTGAAATATTGATGGAATAACAATAAAATGACGTCAAATAAGAAAGAATTTTAGTAAAATTTTATTATATTTTTAGTATAAAATACTTCCATTAGGGTCTTGATATAACAAAATAAATTTTTTAGATTTGTTCTGCCTTAAGTTTTGGCAATAAATATAAGGTATCTAACAAGGAGACCTTCATGCTAACGGATTTTTGTTTTTTTTTTGTACTTACTGTATTTGAGGGTATCGAATCATGTTCTTAAAGATTGGAGAGAACAGCTGGTGATGTACAATAGATTTAATTTTAATGCAATCTTCATGATTCGATACGCGTGGTTCGCTCTAAGCCTTTGTGATGACAGAGACATTTTTATGAACGTCAATGAAATGTGTTTTCCAACAAAAATTAAAAAAAAACCTTGCTCCTGTAAAATATCTGCGTTCATACGATGTGCTAGATGCCGTGAAACTTACTGTTTCCCTTGCTTTTACGATAAATATCATCCTGGTTCGTGCAATATTGACGTGTGTGAAACGACTGTATACTATATATATATATTTTATATCATATAATTCACTTTTAAAAATTAAACAATATTTTTATTAATATCATTTTTGCACTGTATTTTCTCGTAATTTTCAAAAATATAAAAGTATTTTATTTTCTACCTGACGTTTTTCATTTTTGTACCAAAATTTTAATTTATTATAAATATTCAAATTTCAAAATTACTTGAACACAAAGTATGATTTTTCAAGCAATTCAAAATAAGAAGATGTAAGTTTTTCATTGAAAACGATGATTAAATATCTGTTATATCACACGTGCGTGGAAAGTGGCCCATTCCGCGCGCGCCATCTGTACGACAAATAGCCAATTCCCCACGCGAGAAATTCCCCACTCGAACCCGTGCGGGAATGAGATATTCCCGCACGCAGTGCGGGAATATCTCATTCCCGCACGGCCTCGAGTGAGAAATCTCTCGCGCGTGCGAAATCGGCCATCCGTCGCACAGATGGCGCGTGCACAATAGGCCACTTTCCACGCACTTTGTAATATAAAATAGGGTGTGTAACACGTGCGGGTTGAGAATTGGACACTCGTGCGTCCACTCCGCACTCGTGTCCAATTCTCAACTTCCCGCACTTGTTACACAAATAACTATTAATTAGTATGGATTGATAAATTTTACATTAAAATTAAAATTCTGTGTACATAGCGCGCTCGGAATTCTTCAAAGTCGATTATCTCGAGTTTTTCTGAAAAGCGCGCCTTAAGGTAGTCCTTTCATGAGAATAAGTATTAGATAGGTACCTAAGTTTGATATATGTTAAATATACAGTAATAAGGGGCATGTGTACGAAAAATCAGGTGAGGTTAGCACAACTTTACAAGAAATAATTCATTCTAAATGTGCGTTCGCGGAGCGTGCTATTGTCATTCTATCCTTGTTTACATCTAATGAACGAGAAAGATAGAATGATGCAAATCGCCACGGCCGAGATTTTCAACGAATAATACATGTACTTAGCGATTAGATGAATACATTATTAATGTCTTAAAATATTCCCTGAAGTTTCCGGATTTCGTACGTACCTTGAAAATAAGGGCTTAGCACAAGTTTTGCTTTGATATATGAGGTTAAATAAGTAATGGATCGAATCGCATATTGCTTTACTCGTGGCTGCGTTCGGAAACGTCACCCGAGCGCACACGAGCACACTCCCCTCTCCTTCTATCTCAGCAAGTTAGAAGGAGAAGGGAGCACACCCGAGTGATGCTTCCGAACGCAGCCCGTACCGTCATGCCTGACCTAACCTAAATCGAGTCCAACCGCATTACCATTTTTTAATTAGTAATTATTTAAATACAATTAAATCGTGCGTGTAAAATCATGTTATATTATTATAATTATTGGGATGTTGTGTAATGTTTGTCAATATGTTTGTTTTCAATTACTTCATGACGGACTGTTACTTGACTAGCTGTGTCGGCGAAAGGACCACCTTAATGCTTTAGGAAATCGATGTCTGGGTGATGACCCTCAAATACAGTAAGTACAAAAAAAACAAAAATCCGTTAGCATGAAGGTTTCCTGGTTAGATACCTTATATTTATTGCTTTGGGAAATTGATGTCTGGGTGATGACCCTTAAGTACAGTAAATACAAAAAAAATCCGTTAGCCTGAAGGTCCCCTTGTAAGACATAAGGAAATTGATATTGTCAGTATCTTTATCGACTACTGCGATACTACACTTAGATTATAAGAATGTCTCTATAACCCGACAATGTTTCAATCGTCACTCTAAACTGACTATTGTTACGTGCGAGCAAAATTATTAAATCTTAAAATAACTAGGAATGCCAAGTGTTACGTGCGAGCAAAATTATTAAATCTTAAAATAGCCAGGAATGCAATCGATATTGATTAATTATCCGATTTCCAACGGAGAGACGGTTCTCAGGCCGCGGGTCGCAGGGCATCAAATTACACTTATTGATAAGACCTTCCTCTTCCTTTAATATTCAAAGACAAAGAAGTGGTGAGAAGCTCGCGCGGGGGGTTCTTGCCACTTGGGTATAAATAAGCGGAAAAAATGATCGTAGCAGCAGTTCTGTTAGCAGAACAGTTCAGTTGTCAATCGGTTGTTAGTCAATCGGTCAATTACTAATCAGTACATTATTTTCTTGCGTTCGTAAACCGACAGTTATCCTTATAAACTCTGACTTCTTCAAATATTAAGACAGATCTTTATATCATTTAAAATCATCAATTAAACTTGACCTTAAACAATTGTAAGAAAAGTCTCCCGAATAAAGGTAATTTTAAGTTCTAAATCTTGAAACCAATTTGAATCCTTCAAATCCACAACTCTTAACTGTCGCTGCCATTGGCGTGGCAACAGTAATTTCCCAATATTCTTGTCGCTGCCGAAAAGTTGTGGCAACAGAAGACTTCCTTCCCTACCTGTCGCTGCTAAAGTGTGGCAATAGGATTTCCTTTAATCTTCATTTATGCCAAGAAAAGGAGGCAAAAGATTCCAAATAAAGAGAATTAAATATCAGATTAAACAAGCCATTCAGTTAGATCAAGATCCTTTTCCATTATTTCTTAAACTAAACAAATTAGTAACTGAAATTCAAAATAATAAAATTCAAAGCTTTATTCCGTATAAATTAACCCCTTTGGATTTAATAATAAATTTTCCAAATTTTAATCTAATAAATAAATCTGACCCTCGTTATAAAACATATAAAATTCGTTATCTTTTCGGACTTGATTAATTGCACAACCTGGTCCAAATCCCGGGTAAATTACTTGAATGTTTTGACCCAAAAACGGACCAATTTACACTTACTTGACAGAACGTGACACTATTTACATCATTTGGTCGCAATTTAACCACTAATGCTCGTTTGCCGGTTAACGATGAGATATTCAGCATAGTCGACGAATGCTTATCAGCTACTTCCGATAACAAAACGATTTGTATTGCATTTCAACAAATCAAATTGTTGTAACTGCGTGTAACATAACACGAGCGTCATGCAATTTCAAATAATTTTACGTCAATACGCGCTTTGTTTTAAAATCCAGCTAATTCATTCATCTCGATTAAATGTTACAAACAATTAATTAATTCGACTGATTGTGAGTATTCGTTATTTATAATTGTCATGTATATAATGTTATATTTATAGAAAATGCAACATTGCAAAATAATATATTTTTTGGTAATCTTATATATCTATATATATAAGTCACGTTTTCTGTCTGTATGTACGCGAACTTTTACCAAAAGTATATAAAATAGGGGTAAAATTTTCCGGGGATGAAAATGTGGTTAATTTTTCATTACCGATCTTTTTTGAAACCGGTTCCAAAATTTTTTCAAATTTTACGAGAATTAATTGACCAAATCTCAAAGAATTGGATATGAAGTAGGGGTAGAATTTCCCAGAGAGTGCCATAAAGTGTACGATTTTTCGTTACCGATCTTTTTGGAAACCGGTTACGAAATTTTTCCAATTTTTCGGGAAATAATTGACCGAATCGCGCAAAGAATCAAGCTGCATTTTTTTATGGATAATTTTTATGTATAATTTTTTGTTACCGATTTCTTGGAAACCGGTTTCAAAATTTTTTTAATTCTTGGAGGATAAATTTAATTTTTTATTAATGGATCAATTTTCTTGAAACCGGTGCCAAACATTTTTAATTTTTTGTGGAAGATTTTAATGAAACTGGTACCGCTTGAGATATCAAACTAAATTTTTTTCAATTAAATTTTTTTTAATTTTTAAGATTAAATCTTTAAGAAGATAAGTTTAATTTTTTATTAATGGATAATTTTTCAGAGGGTGAAAGCGCGCAAAGTGTGGGCGAAAAAAAAGAATAAATAAATTGATATTAGAACATAAAGGCAGCAAATGTAAAACTAAACCCGGTAGAATTTTTAAACAAAATAAAAAAAGGAGAAACAGAAAGAAAATAAAATAAAAGAAAATGAAAAAGAGTCAATAATGGTGGTCAGCGGAAGATGAAAACGCGCAAAACGCGAGCAAAAATAAAATTTAAAGACTTCAATATAGGAAATTACGTTTGACAATCGTTTTGAAATATTTGACAATCTATATGGTAATCTGCATCTATAATATTATCTATTATTTATTATTTATTAAAAAAGAATTCGAAGATGTAGGTTAGAGTTTGAGGAGAAAGAATATCAAATTTGGTGCTTCTATAATTAATGGATGAGTTTGGGGAGAGGGGAACAGATTTGGGCGAAAAATCTAGTGTATAATATTGCGCTGAAAATTGTAACTTTATTACGTAGTGAAAAGTGCAGCTTCTCGTCGCTGCCAAAAGTTGAAATATGAGAAATGTTGAGAGAATGGGTAGGGTCGTACAAACATTGTGGCAATAAAAAGCTATGAATTCTATAAACTCATTGTATAACATCAGGCGAGACACGTGCAACTCCATGGATAACAGCATGGCAAAGTAAAATAGCATAATGTAACGAGTAACGAGATTTTGAGTGATCGTAAGTTTGTAGAGTAAAGCTCGTAAAATATGACAGAATAAGATGCGCAAGCGAGAAACGACGCAGCTTAAAAGTAACTTTGTTTTGCTTCTTAACTTGCTAAAACCATCGCATCATTCATCTTCTCTTTTATTTAATGAGATTTAAAGTTTATTAAGCACAAAACATATATCTTCGTAATTAATTGTTGTTCGCGTCACAGCAGAGAATAGCGAAGGTGCAGTGAG
The DNA here is from genome assembly GCA_030770225.1 of Temnothorax unifasciatus. NCBI lineage: Eukaryota > Metazoa > Arthropoda > Insecta > Hymenoptera > Formicidae > Temnothorax > Temnothorax unifasciatus. The sequence goes on from JASTWK010002025.1 coordinate 13,837, forward strand.
TGCACACAAAAGATTGAGAGAGCAGTTGAGGAAGTTTTAAAATCTTATTATACACAGAAAACAATAGTCAGAAAAAAAGATTTCTTTGCACGTACTAATTGGACGCAATTCTGCAATGCAAAACCAACTTCAAAATTTTACTTTTCCGCTAGAACAAATTCTACGAAACATTAGAAATAAAATTCTGCGTCAACGTTATCTCAGATATTACGACAAAACTATAATCCTCCTCAAATATAATTTCATGTATTATATACGTTTCTAGAAAATCTTTTGTCCACGTAAAGTGGACTTTGCAATACAGAATTAAAAATCATGAAAATGGCGCTTTTGGTTCCTTATTGCATAACGTCATAACTGCAAATTGGGAGCATGTACTACACTGCAAGAATTAGTCAAGCAAGGCGCGACAAAAACAACGGACTACCGTCAGACTGGGCACGTATTATGGAACTTTTCGGAATAGATTTTTATCGGAATTGTTCAATTATTTTCTAGATTGTTGTGAGCGCACAACGTATTATATATTAATTAGTGCACTTAGCAACTACGAGTCGCCGCCGGTAAGAAACTCGACCCTAGCGACAAGGACCGCTGACACGAAGGCCAGCACGAGTCGCGGTTATGACCATATATGGGCATTCCGATCGCTAGGCCTCCGATCCTAAAATCAAAAGCGCTGACTGCTAAGTCAGCAACACGGAGGCGATAAAACACCCGCCCTTTCAAAGAACGGCGGGCAGTCTAAGAATCGAGCGCGTACCGCGAGTCGACGTATCGTTAACATATTGTAACCCGCAAGTCAGTGTAGCGAAAGCCAACAAGTGTGATAATAAAGTTATTTGTTTATTCAACTCGACTGCAAAATCCAATAAGTGTCCTCTCTTCCTCCTATCCGGCGGATCTCAAGAACCCTGTGCCGGTCTCGATCCCCGATCCAAGGCGCGGCACAACAAGATGTCTATTGTGTTTTTCTCCTCTTCTAAAAAGGGCAAGTCATCGATACTCGAATCTATCGAAGTATTGTTGTCGCTTTTCCGCGAAGCCGATTGATTCTCTCTCTGCGCTTACTGTTCTGTAATACGTGATGTCCTATCGATCAAATTTGTTAGTAAAAATAATGAAAATTAACTGTTTATGTAACTGTGTGAAGAACTAGCAAGTGCCGAATGCACCAAGTCCTAAGGATTTATTCTCTCGTCATTTGAGAAAGTTCGCGAGTCTTCAAAACTTCAGTAACAATAACTTGACGTGTGTTTGATGGTCGATTAGCTATTTCGTCGATCAACTTTCATTTTGCCTAAAATGCTTACAATATATATTTTTTAACCATGTCACTCAAGAAAAAGGAGAAAACAGCAATTGACTATTAGGCACATAATATACAGTCCATATCAAATGCTTTGAAATTGCTGAGATGAAATAATTAAATAATTTGCATATTAATGTTAACATTATACCAATGTTAAACAATCGTGACTTTAAGTATTTTAAATTAAAATAAAGTCGGTTTATATTGTCAAAAATTATAGTCTTTATGTTTTTTTAAATAAATCTTTAAGTATGTAGAAATATTTTTTAAGAAGCAAGTTTTAAATAGAAGTTTTTAAAAAAATACATCTTTATACACTTATTTTTTAACAACAGATCGGCATATACATGCCTCTTACTACCTCTTATTAAGAGTGATTTGACGGGTCCTCAGACTCCACGTTTTATTACTAATCTAATACAGATGAGAGTCGAAATCACCACTTCTAACTTCACTTTAAGAGACTCTATAAAAGATCCTATTCAGACACTTCATGGTACTAATCTATATATACAGGGTAGGCCAAAAATATGGGTGCAGCCGAGTATCTTGAAAACAATGAATTAAAAAAAAGTTTCAGACAAAAGGTAAGGTTGTAAGGTTTAAAAAGATCTATTTACTGACTGTATTAGTTCGACTTTAGATAAAGTCGTTAAGGACAAGTCATGGTCACTTTGGATTTTTTTGAATTAGATTCCCTATTTTTTATTATTTATTGCATATTCTTGTAGCCTTTGTCAAGACGTTTTTAAAACACTATAATAAAACGCTATAATAAAGCTTTCTTTCCTTAAAAATTTTCTAAGATATTTTGAAGTTTGTCATAATATTTTTAATATAAAATGAATTATCTCGTAAAGTATTCACTTTTCTCTGACTTTACCTTAATACTCTTATACGTAAAATAATGAAAAAAATCGATTTTTGTAAAAAAAATTATTTTTAAATATTTTATTGTATTTTGTAGACGTATTCAATTTTACAAAATTGCAAACGTAAAAAAATTAATATTATTATTCAATTCCTTTCATTATTCTACGTATAAATGTATCAAAGTAAAGTCAATCAAAAAGTGAATACTTTATGATATATGTGTATTTCATATTTTATGTTAATATCATAAAATATAAAAATATTATAAGAAACTTTGAAATATCTCAGGAAGTTCTTAACAAAAGAAAGTTTTATTATAGTGTTTTGAAAACGTCTTGACAAGGGCTACAAGAATATGTAATAAAAAATAAGGAATCCAATTTAAAAAATTCAAAATGACCCTGATTTGACCTTAACGACTTTATTTAAGGTCAAACTAATATAGTCAGTAAATAGATCTTTTAAACTCTACAACTTTTGTCTGAAACATTTTTTTTAATCTATTGTTTTCGAGATATTCGACTGTACCCATACTTTTGGCCCACCCTGTATAAAAACAAATGTCCTGACTGACTGACTGACTCATCAACGCCCAGCCCAAATCCCTAAACCTAGAAACATAAAATTTGAGGAGTATATTCCTTCCATGACGTAAACACCCACTAAGAAGGGATTTTTATAAATTCGACCTCTAAGGGGGTGAAAATAAAGGATAAAATGTGTGTTATCGTAGCGAAGCATGAGTATCAAGCTAGTTTCACATAAAACGATAGACGAGATATCAAATTTCTAATTTACGATTTCTATAATTATGACTAGATGTTATCGACTTATTTTATAATTGATAGTTTTTATTATAGCGCACTGAAGATTACCTTATTTCAGCTTGAAACGTATGTCACATTGTTTATTTAAATTATAATACATTCTTAGCACGTACATCCAATTTTAGTTCGTTAGCCTCTTTTATCTCCTTTGTTAGTAAATCTTTACTTTGAATTCACAAGAAGAATCATGGCATACATATTGCGCGAACAAAATTTCGTGGAAACTTCCAAGTTCTTTGGCGAAACGTATCGCGTAAAATCGCTAACAAACGTGTTCGCAAAAGCCCGGTACGCACGCGACAACAGATCGATTTAACTTCTGTGATAAGAAATGCATTTAACTCACTCTCACGTGCAAATGAGCGAGCACAAAGATTCGCGCTTGTATAAAATTCTTCATAATTACGACAAATCTGTAGTTGACAAGAGAAGTTTCTGTATTTCAATATTGTGCGTTTACAATATCGACGTCACGTGCAGTTTCAAGGATATCGGAATCGAATCCGAGATGAGATTTAGTGCAATATCGTTAGAAGCCAGTCTTTCGCATGCGCTTACGTGAATCTACAGCGTAACGCGTACTTGCGACTATCCCCGTGTGAATTGATCCTTTTGAAAACTCGCGTGATACACGGCTTCAGAAAATTACGGTAACAAGTGAAATCATTATTACGTCATGTTCGAACACGAGCAGTGTAGTCGTAACATTGCAACTTATATTATATATCGCGGCAATATTTCTCAATCCGCCTTCTTCTTTGCCTTCAGTTATTACCAGGTCGTATTTCATGCATCAACGCTTCTAGAGAAGTTAACAAGACTCAGCTTCCGATACTAAATGTATAAAAATAGACTTAGTCGACTATTCTATTAAGTTTAAACTTTGCTAATTAAATTTTCAACAAATGTTTAATTCCATAGTTTTTGGCAGTAAGACGTATCGGAGTGATTGGAACAATGCGAGAATTATCCAGAATTACCAAAAAAACGATAAAATTTAACAGCATCTCATGCTTTACTTAACAATAAAACGTAAAGTACCAGTAAAATTAAAAATTTATTCAAAACTGTATAAAGGCCGGAATTATTGATAAAATTAACATATCAGGAATACGTACAGTCGTACCCCCTGCCAAACACGCGACAACAGTGAGATAAATCAGATATCTACGCGAGTTGATTAATTTAATCAAGATATAATTATCAAATCTCAATAATGACTGATAGAAAATGGCTCCAAAATGGCTTGATAGTAAACTGATGAATAACACAAAATTAATGCAATAAATCTTAATAATTAAATAATTATGCAGTTTTTATAACAAAAGTCATAATAATAATAAATTATAATAATATAATATTATAATAATAAATTATAATAACTTAACATTCAAGAGAGTTTAATATAATTATGATTGTCAAATATTAACATTTGTATTATTCTAAATGCTATTATAAAAATTATAACTGAAAATTTAAACGTAAAAAAATTTCTGAGCTACTGTATGAATTAGATAAAGAGATATTTCATAATTATTTTTTAAATAACTTTCAAGGATGTAAAATATTCCTGATATCAATGTTTTTAAATCTAAATTATAACATATTTTAAAATCTAAGTATATGTACAGTTATAATGTAGTTATCTTTATATCATATTATTATGTACATGATACATATACACATATATACCTATAGGGAAGACCGGGGCTATTTGTGACACATTTTTGTTTCGAATTTTTTTCTCGCTTCGTATAAATGTTTAAAAAATTTTTATTAGTGCGTATTTTTGTAATCCCAAAGGTCTTCCTATCAACCCAAGTGGTAGTAATTTTAATTCTCCTTGACAAAATTTTCAGATTCGGACTTTGCATCGCAATATCTCCGCTCGTAGGGCATGTAGCGGAAAAATAAAAACACTTTTATTATATAAATTTGGTCCAAGCTATCCATTAAGCCTAATTAGAACTTGATCCGTTCACTGGTTACCGAGATCTCAAAATCTCGGTTACTTGCAACTCGTCGCGTCGCGTATAAAAGACCCACGGTGCGGTCTCGCTTCGCGTATACTTGGCGCGAGACACTAACACTGTATATTCCAGGATATAAACGAAAAATTCTTAAAAATTTAAATTAAATCAGATGATTATAATGGAGTAAAAGGCTTAACAAAATAAAATAAATAATAACAAAACAAAAAATATTACCAAAATAAGAAGATATCTAAAGTAAGAAATTTAGCTTTGTTAGAATTTAAAATATTACAAAATAATGAAAATACTTGCTTGATCTAAAATTCTTTAATTTATTATAAACTTAAAGTTATAATAAAGCTTAATTTAATTAAGCTTTATTATAAACTTAAGTTCTATAATTTTATAAACATTTTATTACTTTCCAAATAACAATATATTTAACGTATTTTATATAAAAAGTACAGTGTGATAAAATGAACGGCGTAATATTGCTATTATATTCTGGTACATTAGTACGACCCATTTGTACAGAATGCAACTCAATGATTATAAATATTTTCTCGTATTTGAAAAACACACTTACCTTGGTGGGATTCGAACTCGGGACCTCGGGATCGTGAGCCAACTGCCTTACGTGGTAGACTACTTCTTAATTTGATGTAAATGTTATATACAATCTACATATGTATGACCAGCGCAAATATATAATTTTTTAAAAATTATCTTAAGAAACAAATTTAGTTTAAAAAGAGTAATAAAATTTTGAATTGGATATATGATATAATATTTCTTAATGTCGGGTGAATGTCAGAAACCAGTGCCGGCCTTATTACGAAATTTTGTGTCCATAAATATATTTATGAAGTTAAATATCCTTATCAAATCTTTACAAGGGCCTTACTAGACAAAAATAAGGAACCTTTTTTATGGCATCCCAATTTCTACACGGTGGCTGATAGAACCTTGGCCGGCAATTGACTGCCGTAGCATCGGCCAAGCGTTGGTTTTTGTTGTAATGCCGGATTATTCTATATTGGTAGGCAGTCAGTCATTTTTCAGTGATGGCCCAGTACTGTCTGACAGAATTTTGGGCGACGTACGGCTGCCAACCATCGGCCAAGCGTTGGTCTTCATTGTAATGCCAGATTATTCTATATAGGTAGGCAGCCAGTTATTTGCCAGTGATGGCCCAGTACTGTCTGACAGAATCTTGGGCGACGTACGGCTGCCAACCATCGGCCAAGTGTTGGTCTTTGTTGTAATGCCGGATTATTCTATATAGGTAGGCAGCCAGTTATTTGCCAGTGATGGCCCAGTACTGTCTGACAGAATCTTGGGCGACGTACGGCTGCCAACCATCGGCCAAGTAATGGGACAAGATTGGTTGCCAACTCTTGGCAGCCGATACTGAGCCAATATATACTATCGGCAATATATATACCTCAGTGCTCGGCCTGTACCGCAGCCAGAGCTTGGCCTGTCTTGCAGCCTATATTGGCCCACGTCTGCATTTTGTAACGGCCCGTTATAGGCCCGACTTTTAAACCAGTACTGGAACAAGATTGGTTGCCAACTCTTGGCCGCCGATACTGGGCCAATGTTGGACCAGTTAAACAACATCGGCAATTTCTACGTGGGTCGTCGCGTCGCGTATAAAAGACCCACGGTGCGGTCTCGCTTCGC
>JASTWK010002026.1:0-20473 GCA_030770225.1 Temnothorax unifasciatus
GTTCAATGTCTTTCACATCGATCGCGGGTAACACGTTGTCATGAACTAGCTTCGCTAAGTCCTTGCCGTTCAAATGACCCAACCTGTCGTGCCACTTCAACAGTTCGGAGCACGCAGGCCGGACGACCGCCTTCGCGCACTCGAGATTCTCACGAACGTAGTAGAGATCACTCTTGCGCTTTGCGATCACAAATACATTTCCGCGCTCATCGCGAACGTACGCGTCATCCTTACGAAACGTCACTTCATGCCCCTTATTCGTAATCTTGGCAACCGAAATCAGGTTTGTTCTCAAATCAGGCACATACAAAGTGTCCTTAAATTCTATCAGCCGATGACCACTGTCACTCGTCACTGACACACGAACAACACCTTTTCCTTTGACCTCGGCGGACGCTTGACTCGCAAGATTTAATTTGGCCTTAGAGGACTCATCTATAGCCTCGAAAAGTTCCTCATCTCCACACAAGTGCGCGGTACAGCCACTGTCTAAAATCCATGCCCGATTCGTCGCTCCTGTCTTCGCACAAAGAGCTCCGTTCACACCTGTAACCGTATGACTCACGGCGTAAGACTCATCGACGTTATTTGCCGACTGCTTCGACTTCTCTCGGTTGTTTTCGGACTTCTTCGAAGGGCACGCATTCGCCTTGTGGCCTGCTGTACCACACTTGTACGTGATGTCACTTTCTTTCGAAGTCTCTCTTCCCTTTCCTCTCCTCGGACGGCCTCGACGCGCATTTCCACCGTTGCGAGCAGCCATGGCCGTGACGACACTTCCGGATGCCTGCTTCCGCGCTTTACTTTCTTCGATAATTTTCACTTTTAGCACCTCTGCGTTGGGCAGCTCATCTCAAGATTCGATTGCACATCGAAAATTCTCGTATGAAGAAGGAAGACTGTACAGCAGCGTAATGGCCAACAGATCTCCATTTATCTGTACTTTCATATTTTCGAGCTTATCAACAGCATCGAAAAACTTTGCCATGTGGTCCCTCACATCACCGCCATCTTCCAACCGTTGAAGCATGAGTTGCTTCAATAATGTCGCTTTCCTTGCCGGTCCCTTAGATGCGTAGATTTGACTCCAACTTGAGCCACACATCCCGCGATGTCTCGCATCCTCGAATCTGCTTTAGCTCAGACGGTTGAATCGACAAAATTACTGGGCTACCTCTGGACTACTACTGGGCCCATAACCTGATAAGGATAGAAGGAACGAATATCTCTTATTAGGGAGACGAACTTTTATTATAAGCTCACGAGCGATACAAACTCAACGCGACACAGAGAGTATCTGCCGGACGGTTAGACGCAAGTCACGCTCAATTCCTTCGTGTATACATTCCACATAGAAGGTCGCGCATATCGGAGAGACAATTATATCACACAACGCTACCGCTATGATGTGCGTATTGCTGTGCATGAGAATTATCCCTAACAATTTTAATTATAGACATTTCGTTACAAACTTTACATGAACTTCTTAATAACTGGCCATCGTTCCGGGACTTGTTCCTGTCCACAGTCGGCAAGGACTCATATGCGACACAGGTAGAGAAATTGCATCATCTCAAGACCTGCTTAAAAGGTCTGAACTGAGGCTGAACTGTTCATTCGTAACGTTACAACTACCGACGAGAATTACGAGAGCGCGTGGAACATTCTCAGTTCTTATTACGAGAATAAACGATTGCTAGTGCGCGCATATCTTGCAAATTTCATCTCCTTGCCGAAAATAAAGAACGAGTCCGCGGTTGAATTACACAAGACATTCCACGGCGTAAAGGCAACCGTCAGTTTGCTGGACGGTATTGGCCGACCCGTGAGTCGCTCCGATGACTTAGGCTGGGTTCGGGGAGCGCGGTTTTAGCGCTATGAGCGTGCTCTGTCCTTGTTCAAATTTCAGTAAGTAACAGAGATAGAATGACGTTGTCAGCGCTAATAGCGTCTCCCCGAACGCACCTTTATTCGTATACCTCGCCGTCGAACTCCTTGATCCGCGTTCGCGTCGCGAGTGGGAGACATTAATAAGTGATTCCAACAAGCCGTCGATGTATTTCGAACTTGAACAATTTCTCGACCGCCGCTCGCACGTGTTGAAATCGATGCTACCTGTTAAGGCGGACGGTGCCCCGTATAAGACGGGGAACGGAACAGCAAAATCGGCTCGCAGTCATTCGGGATCGAATCATATAATTAAATTAAATCCGGTAAAATTAATCTTAAAGTAATCGTCGTTTCTCGGAAATAGCGAGAGACAGAAAAACTGTCTCGTTTTTGCGTGTGCCGACTCTCTCCCTTTGTCTTCGAGGCCTCAGTGCGCGAGGTAAACACCCGAGACAAAGCGAGAGATTTTTGGTCGCGTAACTCGCATTTCTCTGTGTAAATAACTTGTAAATGTCAGTAATTTTAATTACAGACATTTTGTTACAAACTTTACATAAACTTCTTAATAACCTTCGAACTCTAATTTCTTCACTCATTCGCGCATATTTATTTAAAAACTAAAATGATAAAGGTGTCATAGACATAGGTTTTAAGTGTATTGGTACATTTACCATATATATCAAAAAATTATATAGTGTTATATTAGAGTCCCTTTGATCACAGTCTGCATGGTCAACTTGCAGTTCTTGACAAAATTCTACGAGAAAGAGAGATACATTGGGTTGGCAACTAAATTCCCGTCTTTTTTTTAAATTTTAACATTCCGCATGTCATTAAATCCGGAATCTATATTTTTTTTATCATTAAAATGGAATGTCAAGTTGAGAAAAATGAGCATTTTTGACACCTCCTTTTTTTGCTTTTAATCAAGGTTCTAAGGCTGCAAAAGCTGCTCGCGACATTTGTGCTATGTATGGAGCGGGTGCCATAGCTGAAAGAACCGCTCGTGATTGGTATGCCAAGTTCAAAAATGGAAATTTTACGAATATGTCGCGACGTAAGTTCCCATGTGCGAATTTCATAAAGGCTCAGTGCTGACTTGGTACTGGTGCCAGAGTTACCAGTACTGGCAGACGATTCTGGGCCAGTACAAGCTAAGATCGGGGTCATTACTACTAGAACCCTCACACACACTAGTAGGAATAAACCGAGAAAATCATAATTATATAATATTAAAGGAAAGCAATTTAAACAAATGTACGCAAGAAACTACTAAATTTATATGCAATCAGATTTTCCCCGTGTACTTTGTAACGGCGAATGCACCAAGCGAGATGCAGTTTTATATAAAGGCGCCTAGATTCATTATAGAAAACTATAGACAACGCCACATCATTTCTAACGTAACATTTTGGATAACATTAACCGAACCGCAAACATGGTTATACTCCACCCCAAAAATATTGGAAATAATAATTCAATGTAATGCCAGAAAATAAAATTAAAATTGAAAAAACCGGAAAAATAACATTACGCGACAATTGTAAACTAACTACACCAGATATAATTTTAAAAACAAAAAATCGAATTTATACTAAATATATACAAATGTATTTACTAGAATTCAACATAACTAATACCATGCAAAAAAGTATAACTGTAGACAACAAATTAGATTCCGAAAAAGAAATAAAGTTAGAACCAGTAATCAAAAATCCGTCGGAATTAATAAAATTAAGTTTAAGTCTAGATGAAATTAAAAAAGAAATGGAAAATAACCCACCCAGCGTTTTTGCAAATAAGAATATTGTATACCCCGTAAGTTCCGCGACCATAATAGTAGTCGTAGTAAGCATTATTGTAATCATTTATGTAATAAAGAAAAAAAGAAATCATTAAAATTTAAAGGGGAAAACCACAACATACATATTAGCAAATAAGAAACTTAGATTGTAACCTCTCAAGAAAAAGAAAAACACAAACAAATAAATAACGAAAAACTTCGTGAACGAAGAACACAAAAAACAATACAAACAACATAATAAAATTATTGTAGTAATAAATAAAATAAGAGAATATGTTACAAAGAAATTTGAATATTTATTTTAATGTAAGCTAAATACTAACTCTCTTTTTTGTTACACGCGTCTGTAATAAAATTTTTCTTTTTAAGGCTGACACCGGCTTACATGACGGTGTTAGGAATAGCGCAATTAAGCTCGGCTTGGTTCGATAAAACATCCCAATTTTACATGTACGAAAGGTCGCATGAAACTTGTGCGAAATATTCGTGGAGAAATCTTCTGTACATACATAATTTCTTTAGATGGGATGCAATGTTACGAACACGTTTGATTAAGATCAATTTGAAATTATACTTGGAGACGCATAAAAACTTTTCTAAAATTTTTATTGCATTACAGTTGTTGTGAGCGCACAACGTATTATAGATTAGTTAGTGCACTTAGCAACTACGAGTCGCCGCCGATAAGAAATCCGACCCTAGCGACGAGGACCGCTGACATGAAGGCCAGCACGAGTCGCGGTTATGACCATATATGGGCATTCCAATCGCTAGGCCTCCGATCCTAAAATCAAAAGTCAACGACACCAAAAAACAAGCGCCCGTGAGCACAGTAAGAAAAAATAAGTCGCGAGGAACGAGCGAGGAAACATCATCCAGCAGTAGCAGCGAGGAAGAAGAGCGGCCTAGGAAGAGTAAGGCACGCGCCGCCGAGGAGTATCGAGTGACACAGATAACGGGGAAGCATAAAGTAGGCCCGTTGGACATGATAACTCTGCCCATCCAAGAGACGGAGAGAGGAAAAATGAATCTACTACTAGACACAGGCGCGATCCTGACGTTAGTTAAAGTAGGTAATCTAAAAAGAAAAACAATGGCGCGGGAAGAAAAATTAGCGCTGATAGGCGTAACCAGACACCAGATCCATACGCTCGGAAAAATAAAGGCAACAGTGGATCTCGGAAGCAAAACGATATGCCACACAATGTACGTGGTAAGAGACGATTTCCCGATCGAGTACGAAGGGATAATACTCAGAAACGACTTCCTGACGAAGCACAAGGCCGATATATCAAACACGTCCAAGCAATTAAAGATAGGTAAAGCCACATTTAAACTCCGACTGTATCGGAAAGTGACGTTACCACCCCGCAGTGAAACCATTGTAGAAGCAACAACCGACCACAATAGGGTAAGCATAGTGAAAAGCGGCGAGCCTGCACCAGGAGTTTTCATAGGACACTGTCTAGTAAAACCTATCGAATTCAAATGTCCGGTAAGTGTATTAAACGTTACGGACAAGCCGGTCGAGATACTTACACCACATGTAACATTGGAAGACGTGCCGATAAATGACTTCGCCGACGTTCTCACGTTACACGCGACCGAGCCCATCACCACGCGACGCGAGAAATTACGCGAACAACTACAGCTCGATCATTTAAATAAAGAAGAGCGCAAAGCGGTAGAACAAATATGCGACGATTACTGCGATGTTTTTTATTTAGACGGCGACAAACTGAGCGCGACTACGGCAATAGAACAAGAAATAAATACGCGACCAGATAGCGCGCCGGATAGCGTTCTATGTCGGATCCGACCGATTGTCCCTCGATCATAACTGTATTCAATCTCGATCGTCCTCAATCGCAATACTACATACTGCTTTGATTCCGTTTGAGCTTTACCACCGCTTTGCGTTCGTGTCACACTACTTCAAAATAACAGTATTATAATTATATAATCAATAGTACAGTATTAATATCACAGTATTAATAGTACAGTAAAAATTGAACGAAAAAGCAGATTCCTTGTATATAAATCCTTCTATATAAATATTTAAGTTGATAGCAATATCACAATCAGCTCACGGTTAGCTCTCAAAGTGCAGTATGTGCGGGTGGTTCTACTATTGAGCCCCCGACATACGCACTGTACATAGACTTATATAATCTATAATTTAAAATAGTACAGTAAAACCGTATCGGTTACCGGAGAAGCATAAGGCCGAAGTGAGGAAGCAGACGGCATTCTCCACCCCGGACGGACATTTAGAGTTTAACCGAATGTCGTTCGGACTAAAAAATGCGCCAGCAGCATTCCAACGGCTGATGTACGCAGTACTAGCCGGATTATTAGGCCTAAAATGCTTCGTATACATCGATGACATCGTGATCTACGGAGCATCTCTAAAGGAGCATCTCAAACGATTAATCGCGGTGTTAATCAGACTCCGGAAATTTAATTTAAAACTACAGCCAAATAAATGCGCGTTTCTGCGAAAAGAAGTCGTCTATCTAGGGCATGTGATTTCCGAGGGAGGGATATCACCGGACCCGTCCAAATTAGGGTGAACCAGCCAGTGAATGAACAAGTAAGCCAGTGAATGAACAGATATTTCTCCTTAAGTCGACACTTTGTTTATAACCTGACATTGATCTCAACGCCACCTGTGAATTTTTCTCTTAATTTTTATCACAAAATCATTTATTTTTGACCTATAATTTTTTTCATATTTAAAATATAAGTGATTTTGTTCATTCACTGGACCCCGTTCATTCACTGGCTGGTTCACCCAAGCGGTACGAGAATTTTCCACCCCGAGGAAAGTGAAAGACATCCAATCTTTCATCGGCCTAGCCGGATATTACCGCAAGTTCATAGAAAACTTCTCGAAAATAGCTAAACCCTTGACAAAGCTCACAAAAAAGGGCGAGAAATTCAATTGGTCAATGGAACAGCAAAATGCGTTCGACCTGCTAAAAAAAAGTTAACGACGGCACCCGTGCTAAATTATCCGGATTTCAATAAGGAATTCTTGGTGACGACAGACGCATCAGATTACGCCATCATCGGAGCCGTGCTCTCGCAGGGACCGGTAGGTCAGGACCGAACGATCACTTACGCCAGCAGAGTGTTAGGCAAAGCAGAACAAAATTATAACACGACCGAAAAGGAATTATTAGCGATCGTGTGGGCGGTAAAACACTTCCGCCCTTATTTATATGGAATTAAATTTAAAATAATAACGGATCACAAGCCACTGATATATGGCTGTTCAACGTAACAGATCCCGGCTCGAGACTAATAAGATGGAGGCTCAAACTGGAAGAATACGATTACGAGATCGTACAAAACCGGAAAAAATAATGTGAACGCCGATGCGTTAAGCCGAAACCCGATAAATGTAACGCAACACGAAGACGACGTCCTGAGAGAATATTCGGAAGAGGAAAAGCAGCAAATACTTTACGAATATCACGACTCACCTACAGGAGGACACCAAGGAGTCACCCGTACGTTAAATCGAATCAGGTTACAGCACAATTGGAGTGGGATAACGAGAGATGTGGAAGCACATATAAGCAAATGCGAGCACTGCCAGAAAAACAAACTGAGCAGAAAAACGAAAATGCCAATGATTATTACTGAAACACCCGAGCGACCATTCGAAAAATGTGCGCTCGACATTGTAGGCCCATTGACTATCACAAATAACGGGAACAAATATATTCTAACATTTCAAGACAACCTAACAAAATTCAGCAAGGCAATACCCGTGGAAAACCAGGAAGCAAATACAGTCGCCAAAGCTTTCGTCACGAAAGTAGTATTAGAACACGGAATACCGGAGAAAATTCTCACGGATCAAGGCACGAATTTCACAAGCGAAATGTTTAAGAATACGTGCAAACTGCTAAAAATCGAAAAAAATCCAGACGACGGCATACCACCCCGAAAGTAACGGAGCGTTGGAACGATCACATCGCACCTTAGCGGAATACCTGAGGCACTATATAAACGAAGATCAAACTGATTGGGATGAATGGATACCATACGTAATGTTTACCTATAACACAACGCCTCATACGACGACAGGATTCACACCGTTCGAATTAGTCTACGGACATCGGGCTAACATACCGACAGCATTATCAAAACCTCCAAAATTGACGTACTCATACGAGGATTACGCACAAGAACTTCGAGAGCGAATTCGCGCAACAAATCAAGTCGCAAGAGAACACACCAAGCAGGAAAAGGTGAAAGCAAAACAGCAATTTGACAAAAGAACGCACAAAGAAACATTTAGAGTAGGCGACAACCCGGGAAAAAAAATTATATATAATTATATATAATTATATATAAATGATCATATATAATTATATATGAAAATTGGCACGATATAATTTTATCTGATTATATATAAAAATATATAATTCTATAAATTTTTATATAATTTTATATAATTATATATAACTTTATATTAAGGTTTACTTTCAAAGAATTATATATTATTATATAAAATTATATAAAATTATATATAATTTTATATAATTTATAATGAATAAATAAAAAGTGAAATGATTTATTCCATATATATATTATAACTTGGGACTGCTTGACGTGAGACAGTGCCGTGTCTCTTGATACCGTTTTTATACCATTGTACGTCAAATTTTAAATACGAGAAACGAATCCTATCGAATGCCATCTATTGAATAAATCCGAATTTAAAGTTTATATATGATTATATATAATCATATATAATCTACATGGATAAGTTTAAACGATAAAACTGATTATTTCTATATCTTTGACAGATACAATTATATATAATTATATAAATTTATATATTTTAGGATTTACTTATTCAGAAAAATTCTATATTCATTTATATAAAAATATATTAATATATATAATTATTTAAAATTATATATAATTTTACATGAGGAATCAGATATAATTTTATATAATTATATAAAAATATATATATTTTATATAATTATATATTTTAATATATATTTATATATAAATATATACTTTAAAATTTTTTGATTTATACAAAATTATATATGCTTATATATAAATATATATAAATATATATACTTATATATAATTATATAAATTTATATATTTTAGGATTTACTTATTCAGAAAAATTCTATATTCATTTATATAAAAATATATTAATATATATAATTATTTGAAATTATATATAATTTTACATGAGGAATCAGATATAATTTTATATAATTATGTAGAAAAATATATATTTTATATAATTATATATTTTAATATATATTTATATATAAATATATACTTTAAAATTTTCTGATTTATACAAAATTATATATGCTTATATATAAATATATATAAATATATATACTTATATATAATTATATAAAATTTTATATAATTTTATATAAGAATCTAGATATAATTATATTAAATCATATAAAAGAATACTTATTTATATATAATTATACATAACTTTATATGTTTATATATAGTTATATATAATTTTTTTTTCCCGGGAAGGTACTGCTACATGACGAGACAGTACGACGCGGACGATCGAAAAAACTCGAGTCCCAATGGATTGGACCGTACGTGATTATCGAAAAACACAACGACGTAAACTATACAATTAAAATCAAACGAAAGACACTACGCGTCCACGCCAACCGTTTATTGAAAATTAGATAAAGAAAAGCGAAAGCAGCGAAACGCAGAGCACTGAAAATAGAAACAAAAAAAAACTTACCCTACTCACGGATGGGAGCACCATGCCCCCGACCTTCCAATCGAAGCCTCTGCAGAATAACTGATAACTGCGCACGCCCCCTCCCCCCCCCCCGGGGCGAAGGGAGGCCAAGACCCCGGCCAGGACCCGTTGGAAGACCCGGAAGGACTCGCCCACGGCCCACAACACGCAGACCAGGAATCTGCTCCATCAAAACCGGAAGGCCCGCAAAAGCAGGGGGGACAGGTAACCCCCGCTCAATGAGACGAGCCCGCGCTGCGGCCAGCCAGCGAGCGCGACCCAAACCACGAACCGGAGGATCGGGAATCACCAGTTCCGTGACCATCAAGATCGGGCCAGTAGTTTCCTCCTTCTCCTCACCAGGCCAAATTTCCTCCGGATTCACAACGGCCCGAACCGGAGCGAAGTCAAGAGGTGACATGATTAAAAAAAACTTAGACTGTAACGAGAACACTGACAGGCCCAGACTGAAGCGTCTCGTCAAGCAATAAAAGTAGCAACCCGCGAACAGCCATAGTCAGCACAAGTAAAGATAAGTACTCCTATTACAGGATAACGTTGCTCATCCTCACAACAGGAGCATCACCACTACCACCGTACGAAGTGACGCAATTTATCAACGAGCCAGGTATCTATTTCGAGAGAATCGGACACCTACAGCCAACAACACGCACCTTAGAACATCTACAAACATTTTGCAAACCAACCGTGATTAAACGAGGGGTAATAGATGCCATTGGCCACATAAGTAAAACTTTATTCGGTACCATGGATGCCGACGATGAAAAAATAATAGACGAACAAATACAACTACTGAATAATCAACAACAAACGCTACAGCACGTAGCAAAGAACCAGCTGAAGATCATCAACGCCACACTAGACCACATGGAAAAATTAGAGCAAACGCTATCACACAACAAAAATTTACTGGCAAACGTTACAAGGAAACTGCACGACCAATTCATACACCGAGAAGAAATAGACGAACAAATGCTATTGATAACCGCTATCCTAACTGACCTCACGACAGACATAAGCGACATTACAGACTATTTAACATATGCAAAAAATAACATTCTAATTATACGCGTACTTCCCATAGAGAACATAATCGTAGAATTGAAGGATTATTGCATGTGTTGTAATAGCATGTTCCACTAAACACGGAGGTTTGTTTATTCCTTAATACATAAATACATAGTTTAAAAACATCATTTTTATCATTGTATGCTTGCTTTGTTATAGGCATCGTTAATCAGTTACTCTCATTCACAGGCTGGATTCCTCTTAGCAGGCTCACATACTGCGCTTATTAAATCCGGTCATCATACAATCGACTCATTTATATAGTGAAACGCCGATTTATTTTGAATTTCTTCCCCGTGTAAGTATACATATATTTGAAATTTCAGCATTAACACAGGAATATCGTGAAAAATGCATTAATTCTTTTTAACTTATGGTTCCAGATTACTGTGACTTTGGGATACATTATAATCAGTTACCTTTGTTCCTATGTATTATCTTTGATGTTCGAGATGCCCTATGTTTTGTTAATAAAAATGTTTATCGAGTACTGCAAAAAGCCGTAAAAAGCCGCAAAAAACGAAGAAAGAAAATATAATCTTGTCACGTGACTTGTGCATCGTGCACGTGCGTATCGCAAGCCGGAAGAAAATGCAAGCACATATATGCTCTTATACATTATGTCAACTCTAATAGGACGATTGAATAATATAGACTACAAGATCCGAGGTAAAGTAAAATTGATTATTAAGGATGTATATTAAGTCAAAATAGAGGGATGAGGAGCCGCAAAAAGCCAAAATGGCTTTATTTTGACTATTGGCTCTATTTGACATTATAATCAGTTACCTTTGTTCCTATGTATTATCTTTGATGTTCGAGATGCCCTATATTTTGTTAATAAAAATGTTTATCGAGTACCGCAAAAAGCCGCAAAAAGCAGCAAAAAACGAAGAAAGAAAATATAATCTTGCATAAAAATATATAATATGTTTAATCTAATTAAGAATCCTTTGTTCTAGCGATATTCGCTCAGAACCTCCCGTTAATTCTAACCCTCCCACTTGATTAGTTTAGCGATTACTATCCGCTCAAAGTAATTAAGAACCCTTTCCCTACATAGATGGTATGGAAACACAGAGCAGGTAGGAAGCGCAGAGAACGGATTCTCCAACACAAAAACAAACAGAATCGTTCTCCCGTAATAACGTCTGTCGTGTCTGGGAGATTTATCTCTGAGAGCGCCCTAGCCGAACTGCGTCGGCTTAATACTCTACACGCCGCTGTGACACAGAACAATCGTCGCCCCGCGGAAATAATCGACTTGACCGCTCTGGAGCAGATCGACTTAACTACGCCGAAACGAGTCGACTTAACGACACCTACCCCGATCGTCGATCTAACTACCGAGGATCCACCGGCGTCAGACGTAGAGGAGATCACCGCGCGGTTCTCCGCAATTGAAAGTTTTGTAACAAGCCGAACGTGTAGCTGAATTAATTGGAGTGGATAAAGATTTATTAATGAGGATGCACGCTATTCTTCAAATTATATCGTGTGAACAAGAAATTGATTTGGTAAGATTCAAAGAGTACTGTATCAATACAGCAAAAAAATGTGCAGAGCTTTATTCATGGTATAAAATGCCACCATCAGTACATAAAGTTTTAATCCATGGATGTGATATAATGAGGGCATTGAAAGCTCCTATGATTTGGTTCTCGGAAGAACCTCAAGAATCAAATAACAAAGTTTTCCGAAAAGCACGCTCCGAACATAGTAGATTGTACCAAAGAAGTGCAACTAACAAGGATATAATTCATTATACATTAGTATCATCCGATCCAGTGATTAGTTCATTGAGAGAGATAGAATCAAAAAAGATTCAAGAATTGACTTTTGAAGCAGAACAATTTTTGACAGGTAAAAATAAGAATGTAACTGAGAATGAGAAAAACATCAAAAAAACATAAATTTAGCAATAATAAACCCCTCTCATTACTATTACACTCATTACTGTTACATTACTGTTATACATTACCTTGACGCGGTTGAGAGGCTTATATCTTTTAATATTAAAAACGATAACCAAAGACAGTCAATTATAAAAGAAAATTACTATTATCATTAAACAAAAACTCAGAGAAAATTATACAAATATATATTTATTGTGTAATACTAAATAAAAGATATTATAAAAAAATAATCAACCTTTATTATTAACAATTTAGATCTACAAGGTGTTACTTCGAAGGCTTTTTCTATTTTTTCTATGTAATTCCATCTGCAGAATGATTTTGAAATAAATATTTATAAAAAATATCATTTTCAGATAATTTGTTTAAATAAATTTGTTTAAACAGATTAATTTTGCAATTCTGAATCAGCTATCAAAAATCATGAAAATTATATTTATTTCGCTTGATGATCTTCCGTTAATTCCTTTAAATAAAGATATAGGAGATATTATACTTTAAGTTAAAAAAATAATCGTAAATTATTATTAACAATTTGGATCTAAAAGATATTACTTTGAAGGCCTACTATGTTTTTTCTATGTAATTCTATCCACAGATTTTGAAATAAAAATTTATAAAACATCTTACTTTGAGATAATTTGTCTAAACAAATTAATTTTGAAATTTAAAGCTTGAATTTGTTATTAACGACTTAAAACATTATTAAAATGATATCCATCTCGGTTAAACTATACCCTAGAAGCTTGTGTTTATGAAGGGATTAACGTTTTTTGCATGAATTTCATATTTACTGGATTGCACTCCATGTTTAACAATTTTCGTTGTGCGACAAATATATTTCCGCAGTACTGCATTAATTAACAAGTTTTCCTAAGCATTAAAAAAAAAATCGACGGAATTTCTTAAAAATTGTGCTGTCACAAGAATTTTGTCCAAAAACAGCACGGAATTTCCCACTGTGCGGCGATGGTAGCTGAGAAACGGAACGAGATATACACCGTAGACATAATTGAAGATCGCGCGTTGCAAACAAGTGCAAACCCCGGAAATCTAGAGAGATAGCACAAACGTTTTGGCCACCTTAATTTCGTGGACTTAAAAAGTTTACAAACGAAAGACTTGGTTAAAGGCTTAAATTTGGACGTGAAAAGTGCAAGTACGAATTGTGTAGTTTGCGCAAAAGGTAAGATTCAGCAACTTCCTTACAAAAGTTCTGAACATCGTCAAAAAGAAAAACTCGGACTCATACACTTGGACATTTGCGGTCCGATGAGTACGGAATGACTCGGCGGCGCAAAATATTTTGCGACATTTATAGACGACTATTCGCGTTACACGGAAACAGCGATGCTTCGGCAACGATCGGACGTTTTAACGGCATTCAAAAATTTCAAAAAGCGTGTCGAGAAAGAAACCGGGCGCGTCATAAAACGGTTGAGAACGGACAACGCGAAAGAATACACTTCGAAAGAATTCAAGAAATTTCTCGAAGACGAAGGCATCGCGAGACAACTCACCGTCGAATATACGCCTCAGCAAAACGGCGTGGCTGAGCGTGCAAACCGTACTCTGGTAGAGATGGCACGATGTCTCATGCTTCAAGCAGAATTGCCAAAATCACTATGGGCAGAAGCAGTTAATGCTGCTGCATTCTTATACGGAATAGGTGTCCAACTAAATCGCTCGAAAATAAAACGCCGTACGAGGCATGGTTTGGCGAAAAATCATACGTTAGATTTTTACGCGTTATCGGAAGCAAGGTATTTGCGTTGAATAAAGACGGACGAAATAAAAAATTTGATTCGAAGGGTCTCGAATATGTTCTCGTGGGGTATTCTCACGAATCAAAAGCTTATCGTCTGTGGCGTCGTGGCACGAAGACAGTCATCAAAGCAAGAGACGTCAGATTTTTCGAAGGAATCGACGAAGAGGTCACGACCGATGATGTTTTCCTAAACCTCGATCAAAAAAACGACAACAAGGTGGATGAAAGTGAAGATACCAACGACGACAACAAGGCGGATGAAAGTGGAGATACCAACGACGACGACAATGACGATCAAAACGAACAAAGAAATTTGAACGAAAATACCATCAAACGTGGTCCAGGTAGACCAAAAATTATTTGAACGGGAACCCCTGGACGACCAAAGAAAGTCTACGCGACACGAAGTCCTATGTCAGATGGCAACACAGAACGGGAAGATCCAACGACGGTTGACCAAGCACTTAAACGAAACGAAGCAAATTTGTGACTAGAAGCAATGGAAAAAGAATATGAAACTTTAATAAGAAACGGAACGTGGTCTTTGATCCCTCAACCAAAAGATAAAAAGATTCTTACAAATAAGTGGGTTTTCAAAACAAAAAGAGACTCACACGGACAAGTCGTGAAATACAAAGCTCGACTGGTAGCTCGAGGACACATTTAAAAAGCCGGAATCGACTACGAAGAAATATTCGCACCAGTTGCCCGTTACAAAATCATTCGAACACTCCTCGCAGCAGCGGCCGAGAAAGAAATGCACGTACATAACATGGACGTGGTGTCAGCTTACGTACAGGGAAATCTGTCTGACGAAATCTTTATGGAACAGCTGGAATTGTTTCTAAAAGACAACCCCGAAAAAGTATGCAAATTGCATACTTTCATAGAGAATCAATTTAGTAGCACTTTTAGCACTTAGTATTCACCTTAGAATTCACCAGATCTCCTAAACGCCAAATGCATGATGCAATCAGGCCTCGCCCAAGTAAGAAACAAGGTTGTCTCTTACTATAAAAACTCACGGAACCATCGGCTATTCTCAGTTGCCATTCAAGAGAATCTGCAAGAATCAGTTCGGGCGCAGGTAGGAGACCGGAGACCTAGAAGTTACGCTGGTAAGCTTATATCTCACTTAACAGTTTATGAAATCGCGCAGAAATCTGGAATATCGCTCAACTATCGGTGCACAAAATTGTTGAAGGTCAACAGGGAATTTTTTGATATTTATGTTGATGACTTTTTCTTCCAAAATGGCGGCTACCCTTATGAAAAAGTACACTCGACTTTGATGGTTAACACCCAAAGTTGAGTGTTAACGCTAAACTTATTCCCAAATTTGAGAGTTAACCCTTTTAACATCCTTTTTTAATAGCTTAAGTAAAACTGATTTATCAGTCTTAAATATCGATCCGTCTAAATGGCAACAATCAGTTCAGGCGCAGGTAGAGGAGACCGGAGAAGTTACACGGGTAAGTGATCACAAAACTTATATCTCACTTAACCCATTAACGACGAAGATTGTTGATTTTTCAACATGTTTTTGAACCTCATTTTCATGCAATGGTACAAACACGTTTGATTAAGATCAATTTGAAATTATACTTGTTATCTACTTGTAAAGGACCCCTCCCTGCGGAACGGACAGAAAATACGCCATACTAACTTTAACACGGAAAACGCGCGACATCCGGGGAATGAGGCGATACAGTGCCACAAATGTGGAGAAACAGGCCATTACGGGCAAGACTGCCGTACGAGCCGACAAACAAATAAATTCGCGCTGCCGAGAGCGGACAAGCCCGGCGGGATAAATACAATCGAGTGCACTTATTGCAGAAAGATCGGACATAAGCGAGAAGAGTGTTGGTCGCTAAACGGACGACCTAACAAGGAACGATCAAGCCGATCGAAAGCGGACGCCCCCAAAAAGGCGCCAGTAAACAATTTAAAGGTAAGAAAAAGAAATCGCGAGAAACGAGCGATGAAACTTCCTCCAGCAGCGGCAGTGAAGAAGACGAGAGACCCAGGAAGAATAAGGCACGAGCCGCCGAGGAGTATCAAATGTCGCAGATAACGGGAAAGCATAACATGCACACCTTAAACCTGATAACACCACCGATTCAAGAGGCCAAGAAAGGCAAGACAAATTTCTTATTAGACTCAGGAGCGACCCTGACGCTAATCAAAGTAGGAAATTTAAAAGGCAACACTATGGTGCGAGAAAAACGCCTGACTTTGACCGGAGTAACAGGACACAAGATCCACACCCTCGGAAAAATAAAAGCAACCGTAGACCTCGGAAGCCAGAAAATACGCCATACCATGTACGTGGTAGAGGAGATACTGCGCTTATCTTTTAAATCCGGTCATCATACAATCAATTCATTTATATAGTGAAACGCCGATTTATTTTGAATTTCTGCCCCGTGTAAGTATACATATATTTGAAATTCAGCATTAACAGAGGAATATCGTGAAAAATGCATTAATTTTTTTTAACTTATGGTTCCAGATTACTGTGACTTTGGGACATTATAATCAGTTACCTTTGTTCCTATGTATTATCTTTGATGTTCGAGATGCTCTATGTTTTGTTAATAAAAATGTTTATCGAGTACCGCAAAAAGCCGCAAAAAGCCGCAAAAGCTGCAAAAAACGAAGAAAAAAAATATAATCATATTATATATAAAAATATATAATATGTTTAATCTAATTAAGAATCCTTTGTTCTAGCGATATTCGCTCAGAACCTCCCGTTAATTCTAACCCTCCCACTTGATTAGTTTAGCGACTATCCGCTCAAAGTAACTAAAAACCCTTTCCCTACATAGATGGTATGGAAACACAGAGCAGATAGGAAGCGCAGAGAACGGATTCTCCAACACAAAAAACAAACAGAATCGTTCTCCCGTAATAACGTCTGTCGTCTCTGGGAGATTTATCTCCGAGAACGCCCTAACCGAACTGCGTCGGCTTAATACTCTACACGCCGCTGTGACACAGAACAATCGTCGCCCCGCGGAAATAATCGACTTGACCGCTCCGGAGCAGATCGACTTAACTACGCCGAAACGAGTCGACTTAACGACACCTATTCCGATCGTCGATCTAACTACCGAGGATCCACCGGTGTCAGACGTAGAGGAGATCACCGCGCGGTTCTCCGCAATTGAAAGTTTTGTAAAACAAACATACACGGCCCTTAATTCCTAAATGTACCACCTAAATGTTTACCTTTTGATGTACCGCTGTATACATTATACGTTATAATTCTTAGTTGCATAATTATTTCTTCTAATTTTAACTACTTTCTCTCGTCATGTCCTTCTCAATAAAATAAGTAAACGTTATTTTTATAATTTTTATAATTATTTTTTTTGTGTCTAATCAATGGAATAAATTCTTATGTCAACCTTAATTTCCATTTAATTCTTTGAACTAAGACCTCACCTCTCACCACCCCCCTAAAATCACACAAGGTCCGATCCCCGGTAATAGGGATATTATATCCTTGACCGAAATCAGGACCGCGGGTGCACGAAACTTTCAGTAGGCGTAATAGCGTCCCTTCTGGACGTTGACCCACGACTAAAGTTTTCCTAAAAAGTGCATTCGACTCGAGTCACGCGTCCCTTCTAGCGTGAACCCGAGATACCATAAGATCTCGTTGCGTCTTCCCATGACCCCCTCCCTAGGATAGCCTTTCCTTCGCTATCCGTCGAACCATACATACCTAAAACTCCCGGGTTCTGACGTAGCACTTCTATGCTGATGTTACGATATTGAGTGCACTTTCAATAGGCTCAGTTATTCTCAATGGTTATATTTCACACGTTTACGAATATGTCGCGACGTAAGTTCCCATAAGTGCGAATTTCATAAAAGCTCAGTGCTGACTTGGTACTGGTGCCAGAGTTACCAGTACTGGCAGACGATTCTGGGCCAGTACAAGCTAAGATCGGGGTCATTACTACTAGAACCCTTCACACACACTAGTAGGAATAAACCGAGAAAATCATAATTATATAATATTAAAGGAAAGCGATTTAAACAAATGTACGCGAGAAACTACTAAATTTATAGTGCAATCAGATTTTCCCCGTGTACTTTGTAATGGCGAATGCACCAAGCGAGGTGCAGCTTTATATAAAGGCGCCTAGATTTATTATAGAAAACTATAGACAACGCCACATCATTTCTAACGTAACATTTTGGATAACATTAACCGAACCGCAAACATGGTTATACTCCACCTCAAAAATATTGGAAATAATAATTCAATGTAATGAAATGCCAGAAAATAAAATTAAAATTGAAAAAACCGGAAAAATAACATTACGCGACAATTGTAAACTAACTACACCAGATATAATTTTAGAAACAAAAAATCGAATTTATACTAAATATATACAAATGTATTTACTAGAATTCAACATAACTGAAACCATGCAAAAAAGTATAACTGTAGACAACAAATTAGATTCCGAAAAAGAAATAAAGTTAGAACCAGTAATCAAAAACCCGTCGAAATTAATAAAATTAAGTTTAAGTCTAGATGAAATTAAAAAAGAAATGGAAAATAACCAACCCAGCGTTTTTGCAAATAAGAATATTGTATACCCCGTAAGTTCCGCGACCATAATAGTAGTCGTAGTAAGCATTATTGTAATCATTTATGTAATAAAAAAAAAAGGAAATCATTAAAATTTAAAGGGGAAAACCACAACATACATATTAGCAAATAAGAAACTTAGATTGTAACCTTTCAAGAAAAAGAAAAACACAAACAAATAAATAACGAAAAACTTTGTGAACGAAGAACACAAAAAACAATACAAACAACATAATAAAATTATTGTAGTAATAAATAAAATAAGAGAATATGTTACAAAGAAATTTGAATATTTATTTTAATGTAAACTAACTCTCTTTTTTTTTACACGCGTCTGTAATAAAATTTTTCTTTTTAAGGCTGACACCGGCTTACATGACGGTGTTAAGAATAGCGCAATTAAGCTCGGCTTAGTTCGATAAAACATCGAAATTTTACACGTACGAAAGGTCGCACGAAACTTGTGCAAAATATTCGTGGAGAAATCTTCTGTACATACATAATTTCTTTAGATGGGATGCAATGGTACAAACACGTTTGATTAAGATCAATTTGAAATTATACTTGTTATCTACTTGTAAAGGACCCTCTCCCCGCGGAACGGACAGAAAATACGCCATACTAACTTTAACACGGAAAACGCGCGACATCCGGGGAATGAGGCGATACAGTGCCACAAATGTGGAGAAACAGGCATTACGGGCAAGACTGCCGTACGAGCCGACAAGCAAATAAATTCGCGCGCCGAGAGCGGACAAGCCCGGCGGGATAAATACGATCGAGTGCACTTATTAGAAAGATCGGACATAAGCGAGAAGAGTGTTGGTCGCTAAACAGACGACCCACAAGGAACGAACGATCAAGCCGATCGAAAGCGGACGCCCCCAAAAAGGCGCCAGTAAACCATTTAAAGGTAAGAAAAAAGAAATCGCGAGAAACGAGCGATGAAACTTCCTCCAGCAGCGGCAGTGAAGAAGACGAGAGACCCAGGAAGAATAAGGCACGAGCCGCCGAGGAGTATCAAATGTCGCAGATAACGGGAAAGCATAACATGCACACCTTAAACCTGATAACACCGCCGATTCAAGAGGCCAAGAAAGGCAAGACAAAATTTCTTATTAGACTCAGGAGCGACCCTGACGCTAATCAAAGTAGGAAATTTAAAGGAAACACTATGGTGCGAGAAAAACGCCTGACTTTGACCGGAGTAACAGGACACAAGATCCACACCCTCGGAAAAAATAAAAGCAACCGTAGACCTCGGAAGCCAGAAAATACGCCATACCATGTACGTGGTAGAGGATGATTTCCCGATCGATCATAAGGGGAATACTAGGGAATGATTTCTCACAAAGTGCAAAGCCGTTATCTCACACGCCACAAAGCAGGTACTCTTCGGAAGATTACATTTTTAAACTCCGACCATATAGAAGATAAGCGTCGTGAGCGCTCTTAATTTAGTTTCAAAGGCAGTGTAAGAAATCGTTTGGTTTGCGTTCAAGCCGTAAGAATTTTTTTTTTCGTATTATTTATAGTTCAAAATTACTCTCATATAAATTTCAAAGTGAATAATATTTGACATCACTCGTAAATATTACATTGTTTACAACCTGTAAGAACAATT
>JASTWK010002027.1:0-12500 GCA_030770225.1 Temnothorax unifasciatus
AAGCAACGAAACCAACGAATCTTCGTGCGAACAAAAGTAAGAACAGTTCAAAGCAACAACCGAAATTCACGGGAAAGTGCTACGAGTGCGGAAAGGTCGGACACAAGGGCGCAGATTGTTATGTGAGAAAGAAACGTGAAGCGAGAAAAACGGACGACGCGATGACGGCAATTGCGTGTAACGTCGAAGTAAGAAAACCGAATATCTGGTGCTTAGATAGTGCGGCTACGAAACACATGTCAAATAATAGACAGAAATTCGGCGTGCTCGACGAGAACGTGGAATCAAAAGTCTTCACTACATCCGGTCAGTGGATAAAATCGTGCGGTGTCGGTGAAATCGGACTAAACGTAAAGCTAAGCGATAAAAGTTCGAATCGGGTGAAGCTAACAAACGCGATTTTTGTGCCTGAACTAAAGAATAATTTAATATCGATTCCGCAAATAACGAAAAACGGTTTCAAAGTGATTTTTGATAAGAATAGCGCGGTAATTAAACGCAGTGACGGATCGACGGCAATGGTAGCTGAGAAACGGAACGAGATATACACCGTGGACATCATTGAAGATCGCGCGTTGCAAACAAGTGCAAACCCCGGAAATCTAGAGAGATGGCACAAACGTTTCGGCCACCTCAATTTCGTGGACTTAAAAAGTTTACAGACGAAAGACATGGTTAAAGGGTTAAATTTGGACATGAAAAGTGCAAGTGCGGATTGTATAGTTTGCGCAAAAGGTAAGATTCAGCAACTTCCTTACAAAAGTTCTGAACATCGTCAAACAGAAAAACTCGGACTCATACACTCGGACATTTGCGGTCCGATGAATACGGAATCACTCGGCGGCGCAAAATATTTCGCGACATTTATAGACGATTATTCGCGTTACACGGAAACAACGATGCTTCGGCAACGATCGGACGTTTTAACGGCATTCAAAAATTTCAAAAAGCGTGTCGAGAAAGAAACCGGGTGCGTCATAAAACGGTTGAGAACGGACAACGCGAAAGAATATACTTCAAAAGAATTCAAGAAATTTCTCGAAGACGAAGGCATCGCGAGGCAACTCTCCGTCGAGTATACGCCACAACAAAATGGCGTGGCTGAGCGTGCAAACCGTACCCTGGTAGAGATGGCACGATGTCTGATGCTTCAAGCCGAATTGCCAAAATCACTGTGGGCAGAAGCAGTCAACGCGGCTACATTTTTACGGAATAGGTGTCCAACTAAATCGCTCGAAAATAAAACGCCGTACGAGGCATGGTTTGGCGAAAAACCATACGTTGGATTTTTACGCGTTATCGGAAGCAAGGTAATTGCGTTAACTAAAAACGGACGAAATAAAAAGTTCGATTCGAAGGGTCTCGAGTATGTTCTTGTGGGGTATTCTCACGAATCAAAAGCTTATCGTCTGTGGCGTCGTGGCACGAAGACAGTCATCAAAGCAAGAGACGTCAGATTTTTCGAAGGAATCGACGGAGAGAGCACGAACGGTGATGTTTTCCTAAACCTCGATCAAAGAAACGACAACAAGGCGGATGAAGGTGAAGATACAAACGACGACGACAAAGACGATCAAAACGAACAACGAAATCAACAAGAGAACAAAGGACAGGACTTGAACGAAAATATCCTCAAACGTGGTCCAGGTAGACCAAAAATTATTCGAACTGGAACCCCGGGACGACCAAAGAAAATCTACGCGATACAAAGTCCCATGTCAGACGGCAACATAGAACGGGAAGATCCAACGACGGTTGACGACGCACTTAAACGAGACGAAGCAAATTTGTGACTGGAAGCAATGGAAAAAGAATATTTAGTATATTTAGTATCTTTACCTTAGTTACAATAAAATCGTAAAACGTATAACGGTGCGGTAATATAAGAACCTCCTCAACATATATTAACTGATCTGCCATTACTGTTTTAAGCTCGCTGAATTCACGCCTCAGAACTTCTAAACATCTCTGAAGAAGCTGATAGATAGAATTACCTGTATCTGAAAATTTAATTTATACAGCAGAACATTATATATCACACCAATGTTACTCCAAAAGTGACACTGGAGTATCTCTAAATCACTGAGACATTCACCTTTCTTTATTGTAACACTCCGACGATGGCCAGATCCATCCCAATAACTGAATGTGACCTCAATTTCTTCTTCCTTCAACGCGTTTTGCTTTTTACCCTATTCTTGCCTGAATTCTTCTCTAAGTTTATTTTCGCCCTCCTCCCTTTCCTTATCCGGCAAGAAACTTGTATCTACATCTGGATTTTTCTTAATCTTCTTAATCGCGGGGCCATCAGATTGCACATTTTCTACGAGGATTTTTCGGCATTGTCTTCGTCAGAAGACATTTCAGCTTCATCTTCGTCTTAAATCACATAACATTCAGAGCATTGGGCAGAAATCATATATATATATATATATATTCACGTCAAACCGCATATATAACATCGTGTTATTTTTACATTTAGGAAAATTATTTCGCGTTAAACTTGCATACATAGGGAACTTTCCAGCAAGTGACACAAGCCGACACAAACGTTCGTTCTATCTTTCTTTTTTGGCAATGAGTAACAAAGATAAAACGATACCTGTGTCGACTTGTGTCGCTTGCTGGAAAGCTCCCATAAGTGAATCTCGCGTTTTATGTAAAATTTGTAAGAACCCGGTTAATCTAACCTATACTACGTTTACGCGAGCGTTACTTAATTCTGTAGTAACTTACGAACAATACGATAATTCCTCCGCATAAACGGGAGTTTTATAGTAACTACGATGATATCGTTCGTATAAGTTACTACAGAAGTAATATTCACGTAAACGTAAACTATTATAATTCCTGTCACATGCACTTAGTCGCGTAAAAAACTGAATTTGGGAAAACTTTTAGAATCAATTCTTCTTTGGTTAATGTCATCTTACAAAAGTTTGTTGACAACGTGATACATTGTGTAGATCTATCGATTTCCATCTTCCCATTTCCAATATCCAACAATTGTTTTGCGAAACCTTCGGCGGATGCATCATTTTGTAATTAAACACGCATATTGATTTTTAAAGTCAATTTCTTTACATGTCGCCATAGAACTGATGATTTGAGACATGCATTAATTTCATCAGCGGGGGTTGAACGTGATATAACTGGCAGAGTTTGTCGAAAATCACCAGACAATAAAATTAGTGCTCCACCGAAGGGCTGTCCATTTCGGGAGGAAGGGGAAGAGAGAGAGAGAGAGAGAGAGAGAGAGAGAGAGAGAGTTTGAGTTTGAGTTTGAGTTTGTTTATTATGCCATAGTCAAGACTTAGGCAAATGATGAAAATACAAGGATATACATGAAGTAACAAAAGTAAAATAAAAGCATACAGAACAAATGAGATAATTGTAATAAAGCAGAGAGCAAAAGCGGAAACAATGAAGATGATAATGACTATAATGCAAAGGTAATACTAATTGTTTCCACCTCGGCTAATGCTTCAAAACTGAATTTCATTGACAGTATTAATAACTGAAATAATGCTGGGAAAAAAGATAAACATCAACGGAATTCAGTTGTGGTCACACTCCAACAATCATCGCAGAAAAATAACATTGATACTTAAAACTAGTTAAGACATTAGGGTAGCAACAATTCAATCATAGTGACTTGGCAAGCCAATACTTGCACCTATCGCGAACCAACGCTACATCATACACAGCCGTTAGATAGAACCCCACGTTAGATAGCCCCAATAGCATCTCAACAAGCACTGAGCTCACGCGCAAACAAATAGGCATTAAGCTTCTGCTTAAATTCATTTAGAGACGAAGACGACACAATCTCAGAAGGAAGCGAATTCCATAAGTAAATACCAGCTAGGTGAAAAGACTGGTGGTAAGTCTCGGTTCTGTGTATGGGAATCTGAAAAGTACTAGGCAGTGCGAGCCGAGACGATTGCCGAATCGAGAGATCAGCTCTGACAAAGATCTCCAAGAGATAGCTAGGAGACATACTATGATATATCTTGAACATTTCGATGCCGAGGAAATAGAGACGTCGATTTCTAACAGACAGCCACCCTAATTGGTGGCGGTAAGGAGTAATATGTTCGTCTCGGCGCAAATCGAAGATAAACCGAATCGTACAATTGATAAGCCTCTGCAGTTTTGTGTTAAGCTCGTCAGTAACATCGTTGTAAACAAGAGAGCAGTAGTCTAACAGAGGCCATATCAATGCAGACACGAGTTTTACACGCAATTGGAATGATAAGGAGTTTTTATGGAACTTAAGTTTGTGAAGCGTGAAATGTACTCGCTTTGAAATATGAGCAACGTGGCTGTTCCAAGATAAATCAGAGCTCATAATGACACCCAGGTTTCGAGCCTGAGAGACAAACGGAATAGAGGTACCGCTAACAGAGATGAGAGGTAAATCGTGAAGATTTATTCGGTTCACGTAACGCTTGCTACCGAATATTAGTACTTTGGATTTCTTAAGATTAAGAGAGAGAAAGAAAGAGAGAGAGAGAGAGAGAGAGAGAGAGAGAAAGAGAGAGAGAGAGAGAGAAACAAAAAAATAAAACAAAAAAATACCAATTATTAACATTTATATTAAATGAATACATTGCTTTTCGAGATATTAATTTAAAAAATCTTTAAAGAAAAGATATATTTCTAAAACAAAATTTTATTTATTCAAATTTTGACATTTTAACATTATATTTATTTTTTTTCTTTCTTCTGGGGTACATACTGATCTTTTTATTCAACCCCTATTTCATACTGTCAGGACATCTTCCTTTATATATATAGTACTCTAAATATACTAAAATATACTATTAATACTAAAATTAGAAAAAATTAAAATTCGGTAAATTATTTCCCGAAAAATTAGAAAAATCAGTTTCCAGAATATCGGTAACAAAAAACTATACACATAGTGACACTCCCATTGCTTCTTATAGTTTTTAAGTGTGCAAGTAGAAACCTGCATTGCTTCCTCTATTTTAAGCTTGTATTTTATTCGATGCATAATTATTTGTATTTATTTGTTTTGTTTAAAAACTATAAGTAAAAAAAACAGTCAAGTTTACTGAAATTTCTATAACTCAAAAACTGATTAACCAAATTTTAACGAATTATATATAAAATAGGGATATAATTAACTAAATTTTAATTAATTATATATGAAATAGGGGTAGAAAAAACTGAAAAATTTAATAAAATTAGATATCAATTGCACATTGCTTCCAAATATGAATTGGATCAATTTTCCAAATTATTACTTTCAGATGAATTCCGCACCGCGCGTCTTCCATCGTCCACGATTGTACGGCGCGAGCGGCAACGCGGACTCGCGCTGCGAAAGGATTCGACTCGCGCCCGCTACGCGCCGCATCGTCGTATATTTTCGCATTATTAAGATTCAACATCGACCTCTATATCTAGGGCAACGACCGTTCAAGAAAAACAACTCGAAAAAGAGATTGAATTTTGAATGTGAGAAGCCGATTAGCTTGAAACTTGGTGACATTTATGAGTATATGTTCGGCTCAGAAGTTCGAGCCGAACATATACTCATAAATGTCACCAAGTTTCAAGCTAATCGGCTTCTCACATTCAAAATTCAATCTTTTTTTCGAGTTGTTTTTCCTGAATTATTTCCTAAAAAATTTGAAAAATTTTGTAACCGATTTCCAAGACATGCAAATAGTCTCTTTCTCTCTCTCTCTCTTTCTCTCCCTCCCTCCCTCTCTCTAAAATGCAATAAATTAAAAAATATTACTTTTTTATCGACTAAAGTTCAATTCCATCATTAATAATTCTTTGAGATTCACTCAATTATTTCCTAAAAAATTGAAAAAATTTCGTAATCGATTTAAAAAAAATACCGGTTCCCAAAATGATCGGTAACGAAAAACTATA
Source organism: Temnothorax unifasciatus (assembly GCA_030770225.1). Lineage (NCBI taxonomy): Eukaryota > Metazoa > Arthropoda > Insecta > Hymenoptera > Formicidae > Temnothorax > Temnothorax unifasciatus. Next base: position 5,914 of record JASTWK010002027.1, read on the forward strand.
CAGTTTATAACACTCCCCGGAAAATTCTACCCCTAATTCATATACAATTCTTTAAAATTCGGTGAATTATTTTCCGAAAAATTGAAAGAATTTCGGATACCGGTTCCCAAAAAGATCGGTAACGAAAAACTATACACCCTATAACACCCCCCGAAAATTCTACCCCTATTTTATATACTTTTGGTTAAAATTTGGTCGAATAGTTTAAAAGTGTATAAAGGACATACATACATACATACATACATTCATTTTTATATATATAGAAGTATGAGCATAAAATGTAAAATGCTGACACTTTTATACTTTATATAGAATGACGAATAAAATAATTCTTAAAAAAGTAGGAATAAAAATAGCAATATAAAATAGGAATTTTCATTAAAAATTTCAAGTTGACATAACATTCAAAAAGCTATGTTTAAACCATTAAAACCACCTTATGTCTCCATTGAAACCTTACAACTTTTGTCTAAAACATTTATTTTGTTTTGATGTACATTTTCTGAGATATTCAACGTGACAACACTAATTGCCTCTGTATATTATAAAAACATGTTAAAAACTATTTATAACTAAATATGAGATTGCTAACACAATTCATTGCCGATCTATTGAGTGTTAAGCAAGAAATGATAATAAAAAGAAAATATTTATTTATTGTCCACTCTTTTATTGATGAATGATGTTCAGCGAGAAAATGAAGTATATGATTGCATTAGCCACCTCATTCAAAGTAAACTTATAACACAGATGTTATACAGGGTGTCACAAAATAAGTATGCTATATTGATGCTACGTATTCTACTTGAAAATAAGATTATTTTTGTAAGCAGTTTTCCGCTCTGAGACGTTTATTAAAGATTAAACCTACTTCTTTTGATCAAGCACGGTTCCTATCTAATTTAGTAAAGAACAATATTTTGCACCGTTGACAACTGCTGAAAGCTAAATATCTAATAATGATATTAACAGATAAAACATATTGACAAGTATACATATACAAAAAAGTAGTTTTAAACGTTTCCTGAATGAATTGCTGTTATGCTGTAATAACAAATAAGATAAGGAATAAGTATAAAAACATTTTAAAAAATTAACATAACAGCAAGTTTGATAGAAAAAGGTATTAAAAAAGGCATTTTTATTATTTTAAAGATTTAGTAGATTCTTAATTAGTTCCCGGCAGACAATGCGTTTTTTCATATTAAATCGCATGCGATCCACCATGCGAGCTAACGTGCTAGGCTGCATTCGGAAACATTATTTGAGTGCTCCCGTGAATCATTTTACTGGTTTTCGCTTTTACATGTAAATTTGTAGCTTTACAGCTAGCACGTTAGCTTGCATGGTGGATCGCATGCGATTTAACACGAAAAAACGCATTGTCTGCCGGAGGCTTTAAACATGATGCATTTAACGGTACGAATTGTTGCTTTCTACTAAATCTTTCTACTAAATCGTGCTCGATCAGAATAAATTAACTTTTTAAGAAAGCATCTAATTGTAAGTGGAAAATTGCAAAAACAACATTGGCTTATCATTTCTTCAACTAGAATACATAGTAACAATACTTACGTACTTACTTTACTTGTGATACTGTACATACATATTTAGCATATATATCTGCTATTTATTATAAAAAATAATTGTTAAGTAACAAGCAGATATGCATTACATACCGTATCTATGTAGCGAATATGTATGGTATACAATTGAGCAATGCTGGGTTTCTTTGGCACAATCTGGAAATACAAATATTTAACATTTTCAAATATAAATTAAAATATAAAAACAAATTAAGACATGTAAAATATGTAAAAAAATAATTAATTACCGAAATGTCCCATCCACAAAATTTCACATGCTTCAGAGAGTGCATTTAATAATGCATCATTACTAAAATAAGCACTATCTTCTGATCAGACGATGTTGCATAGCTTTTATAGATGCTACGAGTAGGTTCATATATCTCTAATTGTTGTTGTAAAGAACGTAAATCATCTGGAATATTTGGACGTGATTTGGCCCTGTGACGACTGAGAATGGATTTCATACTGTTGTATGAAATATATGGTGCAACTCTTACATTATTGCAAGAAACTGTATCAAAAATATGTTTAGGAGACTTTGTTGTTTCTTTACATAATTTAATCATTTCTTTTTTTATCTTATAAATTTCAACAATGTTTCGCTCTCCAGAATGATTATGTCCATGTTTTAAATTAAAGGATTCGCCTTCTTTTTCTAGTACTGCAGAGCATTTCTCATTCTTGCGTTTTGAACAACGATATTTATTACTATATCTTTTATCCATATAGTAGGTAAAATTGTTATAAACGTACAACAAAGATCCATTTTGTTTTCCTGTTACAATCTCCATCTAGAAACAATAATATATACAATAATAGCACTCTGTTTAGGCTCAGCACAAATCATTGCTTATAATAGATTAATAATTAATTATATTAAAATTCAGCAAAAATTGAAAAGTTAGTGACATTGGTTTTCCAATTATTTTCGAGCCAATGGCTGGGTTCGGAAACGTCACCCGGATACTCCCTTCTCCTTCTAACTCGCTGAGATAGAAAGAGAAGGGAGTATACTCGTGTGCACTCGGGTGACGTTTCCGAACGCAGCCAATGTTGGAAAATCGCACATTACACAATTACAATAAATAAAACACTGAATTATGAGCATTTTTACTACAATATTTATGTGGAATTGTTTCTACTTTATAATTTTTGCTAATTTTGCTAATGATTAATGAAGGAAACATTGTAAAAATGTTATATATAAACATCGACATGTCACATCGTTTATGACATACCTTGTTCTCTAGTTTTCTTGTGATTATCCTCGAAGCTCAAAGCAGGGCAGTAATGCGATGGTGTCTAACCGTACCGAAACTTTCTACCAAAAGAAATAATAATACTCAACCGATTAAGGTTATGTCGATTAGAATTAGAGGTCTGTTTTCTGTTACTGCACTGCTAAACTAGTGCACACTGGTGCAATGGCCGTGTTCAGCAGACTTAACAGTTGAGCAACGTTACTAGATTTATCAATGGCCGTGTTCAGTAGACACAACTGTTGAGTTTTGTCTTATCAACAATCTGCGTTGATTGGTTGGTTCTAAAAGTAAGAGCCAATCACGTTCGACTGCTACTGAGCGCCTTGATCTGCTGAACGCGACCAATAAGTTATAGCGAATTCGGGCGCTTGTACTAGTGCACACTGAGGCTAGTTTCACATGGGGCGTAAGATGCGTATGCGTAACTTGCGTCAGCCAATCAAATCGTCTCAGCTACTATACGCGTATGATACGATTAAATACTGAGACGATTTGATTGGCTGACGCAAGTTACGCATACGCATCTTACGCTCCATGTGAAACCAGCCTCAGGCTGCGTTCCGTTTGGGCGCTCACGCGCTGTGAGCATCGCTTTATCTTTGTTTGATATTCGATGTGCAACGAAGATAGAATGATGCTTACAGCGCGTGAGCGCCCAAACGGAACGCAGCCTGAGTGCGCACTAAAGCCCGGTGTCCACGATGCAAGAACTGTGTCCAAGTTTCGGTTTAAGCCAATCAATTTGCAGCTTTTACAGAAAAGTAGCAGTTTCATTGGCTTAAACCGAAACTTGGACACAGTTCTTGCATCGTGGACACCGGGCTTTAGGCTTGTTTATAATCTATTCTTACATTTAAAGTCATTTAAATACGCATTTAAAAACTTTTTAGCCAATAAAACAATCTGTATATAGATCTATATGGATGCTGTACAAATCATTTTACAGACTAGGGCCGGTATTCATAGTCGAATCTTATATTCAAGACCATCTTAAGTACGATCTTAAGATGTCATTAACCAATCACAGAGCCGTATTAGCATTAAGACATTACTTAAGACGGTCTTAAAATAAGAACCGACTGTAAATACCAGCCTAAGTATTTGAGATAATCTGAAAATATAAGGGCCGATATCACAATCTCCGATCAACGTGATTCTCCGATTAAACTCACTCTGCATTTCTTTTTAACTGTCTTTTCGTCTCTTTCTAGGGGGACAGTTAGAAAGAAATGCAGAGTGAGTTTAATCGGAGGATCACGTTAATCGGAGACTGTGATATCGGCCCTAACCCCACCAACACATAAACGTTATTTAAGCGTTTCAGAAACGTTCGAACCTTAACGTTCATAAAAGGTGCAAATGTCCACCTGGCTAAACGTTTGCTTAACGTTTGTTCAACGTTTGTGATAAAACGTTCTCGCAAAACGTTAGTGAAACGTTTCTCGAAAACGTGTTTCACGGAAAATAAAATATAAGCTAGAATCACATCGTATCAAACAAAACTGTCTCAGTTAAAATTTTTTAGGACACAAAAAGATAATCTTAAATTTTTTTATCTTAAAAATTTTTTGCTGAGACAGTTTGTTTGATTTGGTGTGATGCCAAACATATATACATATATATATATATATATATAAAACTAGACGTTTTTTATTTAAGACTTACAAATCTTAAAAATAAAATAGACACATAAATTTTTTTTCAGATTCTATTCAATATTAGCAATAGCATTATTTTTGGAAAATTTTCTTGATTTGAGCCAGTCTTTTATTGCGTCTTCAGCAGTACCCATATCCACATCATGACGAAGTTTCTTTATTGCAACTGCGGAAGATAAAAACAGTTTTGGTGGCACGATCGAGTAGAGTGAATAATAAACATAACAGAATTAAAAGATACTTACGTCTTACAGTCTCCATCATAACAGTGTTTTTAAACGAATCTTCTTTCCGCCACTTCCCTGCCAACTGTAAAAAGTACCAACATGATTGGACATTAATTTTTCCATCACTCGCTTGGCGCATTCTTTATCACTGGTCCCTCTAGCAGCAAGACATAGTCTCTTGATCTGAAAAAGATATGACAATGTTAATAAAAAGCCGAGAATACTGAATAATTAATAACTTCTTCATACTTACAACATAGTCTTTCTGTGACTCTTCTCGATTTATTTTTTCCTCCAAGTGTTTGGAATCAGCATAAGCTTGTAGAGGCAGCTTTGGTAAATCTTTAGGGTGAGTCAAAGTCTCTGTTCTAGAACGTAGAAGTTGTAATATCTCCTCGATATTGTTTTCCGTGTTTGTCTGCCTTTTTTCTATTTTATTAGTTTTCTCATACATTTGTTTCAAAAGTGCTGAAAACCAAGAAATGTATTAAATTTAATATTCATCAAACTATACAAATAATATTGTACTCATGAATATAGTAAATGGTACCTATGACACCTGTTCTTCTTCCATCTGTGTCGGCTGTATCTGTTTGAACTGGATCGTCCTCGTATGGTTCATCTTGAATTACGTTATCCAGACTTCTGTTTTCGTCAGCTTCTGAAAAACTCGCTGAAAAACCAAATTAAAATGTAAAGAAGAATCAAAGAAGGCGTAATTGATATATAAAGAGAGTGTACACAAACTGACTTACAATCAGATGAACCCCTAATATTCATATCCATATCCATATGCGGCTCATATGTCCTGTCAGACATATCTTTTTCTCGATCATCATGATAATCAAAATCATCTTCACATGAGACTGGAATCTCGTCATTATTTGCTGTAAAAAAGAAGAAGTATAAAATATCTCTGTAAGCTTATGACAATGCTGAAATAAAAAACATCACTAACCATTATCTTTGACTGTTTTAGAACAACTTGGTTTTGACCAAGTACCATTTTTGTTAGGAGTACTCGTGGCACAACGTTTCAATTCAATATTCCCTGCAAATAACATTATATGAAGAGGTATATTCTTTATTAATCTTATTATAAGAATATTTATTACCACAGATTCGTGCATATTGTGGTGCATTAATGTCTTAAGACATAAATTTGCGTCAAATTTTAATATTTTTGGCGGGTACGACGTATGTATCTATAGATATTTGTGCATCATGATTGTTAGTAAGAAATCCGAAATTACTTTATAAATTTACTTATTGTATGAGCTATTTCTTTTTGTTTACATTTAAGTTTTTACACATATCAAACGTTTAATGATGCTAAATTATCAAACAATCCTAAATAGTGATACACAAATATCTAGATACATGTACCTCGAAATATCCAAATTTGATGCTGCTTATGGTGAAACATTAATGTACTTGAGTGTACTACAGAAAATGATGTGAAGATCCATATTACTTATCTGTAATCTCACTCTCTATGTAAAAAACACACCTGTTCCAGTTTTGCTCTTTTCCGTACTATTAATCCTTGAGACAAACTCTGCCATAGACAATTCTTCACAGTTCTCATCTAAAAATTACAAAGCATTGATGCGAGAATCTCAGATACAAACCACATATGTCACATAGATTGCAGTATTACAATGCAAAAATAAAATTATTATAAATACCAGATTGGTTGTGTTGATCATTCAGAGCAATATTTTCTTTTCCACGTTTATTCTCACCAATTTGACCTGGCTTGTTTGATATTCTCTTTGTGGAGGTCTCTTTTTTTTGCATGAAAGAGGTGAAATTTAACATTATCCCAAAGTAAATTAAGACAGTGCTGAA
>JASTWK010002027.1:17500-20460 GCA_030770225.1 Temnothorax unifasciatus
TCTGCTGTAATCGCGTTTAAAATGTCCTCATCATCTTCTAATATATGAGCGAATACCTTCTCAGCTTCAGCTTTGGCGTATCTCCTTAGCCTTCGCTCCCCGATAGATCGTTTGTGTAACTCTGTCATTTCGTAAAATACAATACTGTTAAAAGAAATACGATTTAGCTCTCGGCCAAAAAGTACAGAAAACGATATGTCATAATAAAAATAACCGGGGTACAGAGTGGAAAAATAAAACTGAAATAACATTATAGTCTTTATTTAATTAAAAATACTTTGAATATTAAAATACTGAATAAAAAAAGATCATATAAAGATGTGTAAAAAATTTATAAAGTGAAACTTTGATTTTTATAGTCGTACGACAAATGTAATATATAGCCTTTAGAGATCTATAATATAATAAAAATAATAACATCAAACCATCATAACTTCTTTAATGCATGTAAGATGTTAATTATCTTGAGGATTAGCCTCAGAAAAACAATATAAAATTGTCACAATTACAACACAATTAAAATTGTCACAAACACAAATTATCATGTTACATCAAATATCATGTTATTTAAATTATTATCAAATACGTTACATCAAATACGTACACTGAGAAAAATAATTATTTTTTTCAAAAATTTTGTTGATTTAATAAAACCAGAAGATTGTATGTTGCCAAGCAAATGATTTGATTGGCTTAACAAAATATTTGTACAAAATATTTTGTTCTTTCGTTCTTTTTGACTATTTTGTTTGTTGACTATGTTGATTTTGACTCAATAAAATAATTTGGTTGAACCAAGAACATTAACGTTTTTATAAATAGTAAATTTATTCAAATAAATATTGAGTTAATGTTATATTATGTATAATTAATAGTATAAAATATTTAGTTAAAAATGTTTTAACTAAATATTTCTTTGAATAAATTTACTATTTTTAAAAACGTTAATGTTCTTGGTTCAACAAAATTATTTCATTGAGTTAACAAAATTAATCTTTAACTTAAAACAAATGATTATGTATGATACCATTTTCAGAATTCAATTATTTCATTTTGTTAAAATAATAGACATGTACTTAATTCAATAAAATAAATAATTGGATCAATAAATTGAAAAATCAACAAAATTGTTTTGTTGATTTAATAAAACCGAAAGATTGTATGTTGCCAAGCAAAATTGTTGTGTTGATTCAACAATATTTTTCTCTCAGTGTAGGTACATACACATAAAAAAGGCAAAATAATACAAAGATATAACACTTACCATTCATTATTGAGGCTTCTATCGATTCTCCTTGCTCTCTCTCTCTCTCTCTCTCTTTCTTCTCTCTCTCTCTCTCTCGTTCTCTCTTTCTCTTTTCCTCTCTCTAGGAACGGATGATGAGCGCGGAGAGGGTGGAGGGAGCTGGAGATTGGCCGAGAGAAGCGTACGACAAATGTAATATAGCCTTTAGAGATCTATAATATAATAAAAATAATAGAATCAAACTATCATAACCTCTTTAATGCATGTAAGATATTAATTATCTTAAGGATTAGCCTCAGAAAAATAATATAAAATTGTAACACAAATTATCATGTTACATCAAATATCATGTTATTTAAATTATTCTCAAATACGTTACATCAAATACGTAGATACATACACGTAAAAAAGGCAAAATAATACAAAGATATAACACTTACCATTCATTATTGAAGCTTCTATCGATTCTCCTTGCTCTCTCTCTCTCTCTCTCTCTCTTTCTCCCCTCCCTCTCTCTAGGAACGGATGATGAGCGCGGAGAGGGTGGAGGGAGATGGAGATTGGCCGAGAGAAACGTACGACAAATGTAATATAGCCTTTAGAGATCTATAATATAATAAAAATAATAGAATTAAACTATCATAACCTCTTTAATGCATGTAAGATATTAATTATCTTAAGGATTAGCCTCAGAAAAATAATATAAAATTGTAACACAAATTATCATGTTACATCAAATATCATGTTATTTAAATTATTTTCAAATACGTTACATCAAATACGTAGATACACGTAAAAAAGGCAAAATAATACAAAGATATAACACTTACCATTCATTATTGAGGCTTTCAAAGCACATCGATTCTCCTTGCTCGCTCGCTCGCTCGCTCTCTCTCTCTCTCTCTCTCTCTCTTTCTCTCCTTTTCTTCTCTTCTTCTGCGATCACTTTCTTCACACCGTTTTCGCCACGATACGGACGTTTGGCTGACGGACAGAGGTGGAAAAGGAACCAGGGAGGGAACGTAGGAACGGTTGATGAGCGCAGAGAGGGTGGACGGAGATGGAGACTGGCCGAGAGAAGCAGCGCGAAACCGCGGACGACACTTTCACGAATGACTTTATTATCTTAATATTATTCGCGATATGCACGCAGCAACACAACTAACGGACGAGGAAGGAAGCCACTTTCACGCTCTTTTCCTTGTCGTCGTCAAAAATACAAAGATTTTGCACTTCAATTCAGTTGATTCAAGAGAAACGTACGCGTATAGGTTAGATGAAATGATACCCAAGCCCAAGATAATACTGGACGATACTAGAAACTTCTGATTGGTATTGCTTGCGAGTCTTACGCCCTCTATGCGGGGAGATCAGGAGGTAATAAAGTTCGGATCTGAACGTTTCTAAAACGTTCATGCGGCGTTTTTAGACTTAGTCTCCACACAGGACGTTTTTATCGTTAGAGAACAAAACCATTCGGCAGGTTTACGAACGAAAAACGATTTTTAAACGTTTACATAACGTTTGTGTGTTGGTGGGGAACAACTGATTAAGAACAAGCCTTAGTGCGCATGGCACTCAGTGTGCACTAGTGCAAACGCCCGAATTCGCTATTAAGGTCTATCCAGACAAACTTGCATAGCGGATAAACATAAAGGTATAATTTCACGATGACGCTCGACGCTGGATTCGATCGTCAAATCTGGTCACGTGA